>NIVC01003795.1:10000-51772 GCA_002269645.1 Macrostomum lignano
CTTTTTAAAGGCGCCTTGTCAATTGTTCGTTTGCCCTGATCTGAGTTAAGGAGCTTAAAAGTGCACCAATATGTTAACAAATTTATTTGCAACCGTAAAAGTTAAAAGCTCCACATTACGAGTAACATTGAAAAGAATTAAACTTTGCGTTTTTTTCAAATATTACTGCTATGCATATCACCATGTACATGTTCTTGTGACACTTACTACATGCACATAATTCATGCAATAACTTAAACATGTTCGTGCTCTATTTTTGCTGCTTTTGCAATTCAATTTGAGTTTCTACAAGAATTAGTTCTTAAATATTCCAATTCTATGATTTATATTAATTTTATTTTAATTAAAACTTTGCCGTCACAATCAACCTGATTATTTGTGTACACAGTGTACAGCCTTGATGGGAACTGAAAGTTGAGCTTGAACTTTCTTTTACAATGAAATTTGCTACTCATGCAATACATTTTGTTCGTTATATTCAGAAAATACAATACATAATACCTGCCAACAAGATGACCTGCCCGTGAAATCTGCTAATGTAATGGAATCTACCATTAAATCTACCTTAAAATCTGCCAGCGGAAACACTGGATGCCTAAACCTACCTACAAGCTGATAACAGCCAATCTTTCAAGTTCGCTTCTTTCTCAATTGTGTTAGATCAGCTCAAAATATTTACATGTAACGCTTTCTAAACTTGAATAAACTTCTCAAATTTGCTTTATTCCATGAGATTGCACCAGCCGAGGCAACCTACTCAGCAACACGCCACCCCCATATAGCATTCGTCTCTGCATTCTTCTGCACTGCACACTCGCTGCAGTACAGCAGACTTCTATTTGGCTCGGGGCAAAGAGACTGAGTACTCGGACAAATTTGCTATAAACTAACTTCGGGGTGGGGCGACAGTTTACTCAGTGTAGTCTACGAGTAGAAAACATAAGAGAGCAGAAGACAAACATTGTGATGAGAATTAATAATGGCACAGTTGCTGCCCACCTGTGCCCTGCTTCTCTTTTCTGTACACCTGACAAAATTCTGCTGTTGGCTTTTATTCTTCATAAACATACGAACTGCGAACTTCAAAAAACTGTCTCCTAATTTAGGGGAGAAGTTCTGTGTGCGGGTGCGTGTTATAAATTCCAACAACACATGCGGAATGCACTGGATGCGATCGACTTATTTTTAATAGGCCAGACTTTTTAGGCATCGTCAATTACATGTAACGTCATGTCTAAGACGCTACCAACGAAGCAGTCATCCATGTCGGCGGTGAGGGCGGAGGACCCGCTGTCCACCCTGCTGACCAGGCTGCTGCGCCAGGGCAGCACCGCCGACGCCCTGAAGCTGCTCGACTCCGTGAGAGACGCTGGCGTTCGGGCCGCTCGCCTCGCTGACGCTCTGGACTGCGCGATGCGGCTGCCGCGGCCCGGCGCCGTGGTGGCCAGCCTGCTCAGTCAGCTGCTCGAAGCCGACAACCCGGATCAGCAATCGGAAGTCGCCGCCACTGCGTCCGCCGCAGCCCTGAAATTTCTGGCCAACTTGTCGAAGAATTCGACCGCTCTGTACTCGGTGCTCGCCAGGCTGTCCAGCGGGCGGATTGTCGATGCGTTCCGCTGCTGCGTTGAGGCGGGCGAGGAGGAGACGGCGCTGCGACTGCTGCCGCATCTGCCAGTGCCGGTCAGTTACTTAGTTAGTTAATTAGTTAGTTAGTTAGTTAGTAAGTTAGTTAGTAAGTTAGTTAATTAGTTAGTAAGTTAGTAAGTTAGTCAGTCAGTCAGTCAGTTAGTCAGTTAGTTAGTTAGTTTAGTTAGTTAGTTAGTTAGTTAGTTAGTTAGTTAGTTAGTTAGTTAGTTAGTTAGTTAGTTAGTTAGTTAGTTAGTTAGTCAGTTAGTTAGTCAGTCAGTTAGTCAGTTAGTTAGTTAGTTAGTTAGTTTAGTTAGTTAGTTAGTCAGTCAGTCAGTCAGTTAGTCAGTTAGTTAGTTAGTTAGTTAGTTAGTTAGTTAGTTAGTTAGTTAGTTAGTTAGTTAGTTAGTTAGTTAGTTAGTCAGTTAGTCAGTTAGTCAGTTAGTTAGTTAGTTAGTTAGTTAGTTAGTTAGTTAGTCAGTCAGTCAGTCAGTTAGTCAGTTAGTTAGTTAGTTAGTTAGTTAGTTAGTTAGTTAGTTAGTTAGTTAGTTAGTTAGTTAGTTAGTTAGTAAGTTAGTCAGTCAGTCAGTCAGTTAGTCAGTTATTTAGTTAGTTAGTCAGTTAGTCAGTTAGTTAGTTAGTCAGTCAGTCAGTCAGTTAGTCAGTTAGTTAGTTAGTCAGTTAGTCAGTTAGTTAGTTAGTTTAGTTAGTTAGTCAGTTAGTTAGTTAGTAAGTTAGTCAGTCAGTCAGTCAGTTAGTCAGTTAGTTAGTTAGTTAGTTAGTTAGTTAGTTAGTTAGTAAGTTAGTCAGTCAGTCAGTCAGTTAGTCAGTTAGTTAGTTAGTTAGTTAGTTAGTTAGTTAGTAAGTTAGTCAGTCAGTCAGTCAGTTAGTCAGTTAGTTAGTTAGTTAGTTAGTTAGTTAGTTAGTTAGTCAGTCAGTCAGTCAGTTAGTCAGTTAGTTAGTTAGTTAGTTAGTTAGTTAGTTAGTTAGTTAGTTAGTTAGTTAGTTAGTTAGTTAGTTAGTTAGTTAGTTAGTTAGTTAGTTAGTTAGTTAGTTAGTTAGTTAGTTAGTTAGTTAGTTAGTTAGTTAGTTAGTTAGTTAGTTAGTTAGCAAGTTAGTCAGTCAGTCAGTCAGTTAGTCAGTTAGTTAGTTAGTTAGTTAGTTAGTTAGTTAGTTAGTTAGTAAGTTAGTCAGTCAGTCAGTCAGTTAGTCAGTTAGTTAGTTAGTTAGTTAGTTAGTTAGTTAGTTAGTTAGTTAGTTAGTTAGTTAGTTAGTTAGTTAGTTAGTTAGTTAGTTAGTTAGTTAGTTAGTTAGTTAGTTAGTTAGTTAGCAAGTTAGTCAGTCAGTCAGTCAGTTAGTCAGTTAGTTAGTTAGTTAGTTAGTTAGTAAGTTAGTTAATTAGTTAGTTAGTTAGTTAGTTAGTTAGTTAGTTAGTTAATTAGTTAGTTAGTTAGTTAGTAAGTTAGTTAGTCAGTCAGTCAGTTAGTCAGTTAGTTAGTTAGTTTAGTTAGTTAGTTAGTTAGTTAGTTAATTAGTTAGTTAGTAAGTTAGTCAGTCAGTCAGTCAGTTAGTCAGTTAGTTAGTTAGTTAGTTAGTCAGTTAGTCAGTTAGTTAGTTAGTCAGTCAGTCAGTCAGTTAGTCAGTTAGTTAGTTAGTCAGTTAGTCAGTTAGTTAGTTAGTTTAGTTAGTTAGTCAGTTAGTTAGTTAGTAAGTTAGTCAGTCAGTCAGTCAGTTAGTCAGTTAGTTAGTTAGTTAGTTAGTTAGTTAGTTAGTTAGTTAGTAAGTTAGTCAGTCAGTCAGTCAGTTAGTCAGTTAGTTAGTTAGTTAGTTAGTTAGTTAGTTAGTTAGTTAGTTAGTTAGTTAGTTAGTTAGTTAGTTAGTTAGTTAGTTAGTTAGTTAGTAAGTTAGTCAGTCAGTCAGTCAGTTAGTCAGTTAGTTAGTTAGTTAGTTAGTTAGTTAGTTAGTAAGTTAGTTAATTAGTTAGTTAGTTAGTTAGTTAGTTAGTTAGTTAATTAGTTAGTTAGTTAGTTAGTAAGTTAGTTAGTCAGTCAGTCAGTTAGTCAGTTAGTTAGTTAGTTTAGTTAGTTAGTTAGTTAGTCAGTTAGTCAGTTAGTTAGTTAATCAGTCAGTCAGTCAGTTAGTCAGTTAGTTAGTTAGTTAGTCAGTTAGTCAGTTAGTTAGTTAGTCAGTCAGTCAGTCAGTTAGTCAGTTAGTTAGTTAGTCAGTTAGTCAGTTAGTTAGTTAGTTTAGTTAGTTAGTTAGTTAGTTAGTTAGTAAGTTAGTCAGTCAGTCAGTCAGTTAGTCAGTTAGTTAGTTAGTTTAGTTAGTTAGTTAGTCAGTTAGTTAGTTAGTTAGTTAGTTTAGTTAGTTAGTTAGTTAGTTAGTCAGTTAGTTAGTTAGTTAGTTAGTTAGTTAGTTAGTAAGTTAGTCAGTCAGTCAGTCAGTTAGTCAGTTAGTTGTCAGTTAGTTAGTTAGTTAGTTAGTTAGTTAGTTAGTTAGTTAGTTAGTTAGTTAGTTAGTTAGTTAGTTAGTTAGTTAGTTAGTTAGTTAGTTAGTTAGTAAGTTAGTCAGTCAGTCAGTCAGTTAGTCAGTTAGTTAGTTAGTTAGTTAGTTAGTTAGTAAGTTAGTTAATTAGTTAGTTAGTTAGTTAGTTAGTTAGTTAGTTAGTTAATTAGTTAGTTAGTTAGTTAGTAAGTTAGTTAGTCAGTCAGTCAGTTAGTCAGTTAGTTAGTTAGTTTAGTTAGTTAGTTAGTTAGTTAGTTAATTAGTTAGTTAGTAAGTTAGTCAGTCAGTCAGTCAGTTAGTCAGTTAGTTAGTTAGTTAGTTAGTCAGTTAGTCAGTTAGTTAGTTAGTCAGTCAGTCAGTCAGTTAGTCAGTTAGTTAGTTAGTCAGTTAGTCAGTTAGTTAGTTAGTTTAGTTAGTTAGTCAGTTAGTTAGTTAGTAAGTTAGTCAGTCAGTCAGTCAGTTAGTCAGTTAGTTAGTTAGTTAGTTAGTTAGTTAGTTAGTTAGTTAGTTAGTAAGTTAGTCAGTCAGTCAGTCAGTTAGTCAGTTAGTTAGTTAGTTAGTTAGTTAGTTAGTTAGTTAGTTAGTTAGTTAGTTAGTTAGTTAGTTAGTTAGTTAGTTAGTTAGTAAGTTAGTCAGTCAGTCAGTCAGTTAGTCAGTTAGTTAGTTAGTTAGTTAGTTAGTTAGTAAGTTAGTTAATTAGTTAGTTAGTTAGTTAGTTAGTTAGTTAGTTAATTAGTTAGTTAGTTAGTTAGTAAGTTAGTTAGTCAGTCAGTCAGTTAGTCAGTTAGTTAGTTAGTTTAGTTAGTTAGTTAGTTAGTCAGTTAGTCAGTTAGTTAGTTAGTCAGTCAGTCAGTCAGTTAGTCAGTTAGTTAGTTAGTCAGTTAGTCAGTTAGTTAGTTAGTTTAGTTAGTTAGTTAGTTAGTTAGTTAGTAAGTTAGTCAGTCAGTCAGTCAGTTAGTCAGTTAGTTAGTTAGTTTAGTTAGTTAGTTAGTTAGTTAGTTAGTTAGTTAGTTAGTTAGTCAGTTAGTTAGTTAGTTAGTTAGTCAGTTAGTTAGTTAGTTAGTTAGTTTAGTTAGTTAGTTAGTTAGTTAGTCAGTTAGTTAGTTAGTTAGTTAGTTAGTTAGTTAGTAAGTTAGTCAGTCAGTCAGTCAGTTAGTCAGTTAGTTGTCAGTTAGTTAGTTAGTTAGTTAGTTAGGGGTTTGTGCACACCAAGCCGTAGGCACAATGGACTAAAAAGTACACTCCAAATTGTCCTTTTAATCGTTCCGCAGCCCTCGTCCACGGCCGCTCAGTGGCTCATGCTGGCGTCAGAGCGAGGCCTCCTGCGGCTCCTGGCCGGCCTGCTTAACAGCCGCTGCCTGCAGGCGGCTCCAGCGGTTCTTAACGCTGAGGACGCCCGTGGCCGAACGGCTCTGGCGGCAGCCTGCTTGGCCGGACAGGCTGGTGCGGCCCGCCTGCTGCTGGACAGCGGGTCAGCCGATCCCGGCCGGGTGGAAACGGACGGTCGGACTTGCAGGCAGCTGCTGCCGGCGGCCGGAGCGGCTGGCGAAAACTCGGCAGCCTTCGACGAGATCGCCCTGCTCCTGGACACCGCCGAGAGTCTGTGAGAGTCAAAATGGTCTTCTTGATCCTGCTCTTTGTTCTTCTTTTTCTTCTTGATCCTGCTCTTTGTTCTTCTTTTTCTTCTTGATCCTGCTCTTTGTTCTTCTTTTTCTTCTTGATCCTGCTCTTTGTTCTTCTTTTTCTTCTTGATCCTGCTCTTTGTTCTTATTTTTCTTCTTGAACCTGCTCTTTGTTCTTCTTTTTCTCCTTGATCCTGCTCTTTTTGATCTTCTTCTTGATCCTACCCTTTCTAGTCTTTTTCTTCTTCCTAATCCTGCTCTTTTTGGTCTTAACCTTGTTGATCTTTTTTAGCTAGGAAGATAGACTGTTAAGTCTCCAGATAGAGTGCTTAGTCTCCAGATAGAGTGCTTAGTCTCCAGATAGAGTGCTTAGTCTCCAGATAGAGTGCTTAGTCTCCAGATAGAGTGCTTAGTCTCCAGATAGAGTGCTTAGTCTCCAGATAGAGTGTTAAGTCTCCAGATAGAATGTTAAGTCTCCAGATAGAGTGCTTAGTCTCCAGATAGAGTGCTTAGTCTCCAGATAGAGTGTTAAGTATCCAGATAGAGTGTTTAGTCTCCAGATAGAGTGCTTAGTCTCCAGATAGAGTGCTTAGTCTCCAGATAGAGTGCTTAGTCTCCAGATAGAGTGCTTAGTCTCCAGATAGAGTGCTTAGTCTCCAGATAGAGTGCTTAGTCTCCAGATAGAGTGCTTAGTCTCCAGATAGAGTGTTAAGTATCCAGATAGAGTGTTAAGTCTCCAGATAGAGTGCTTAGTCTCCAGATAGAGTGCTTAGTCTCCAGATAGAGTGCTTAGTCTCCAGATAGAGTGCTTAGTCTCCAGATAGAGTGCTTAGTCTCCAGATAGAGTGTTAAGTCTCCAGATAGAGTGCTTAGTCTCCAGATAGAGTGCTTAGTCTCCAGATAGAGTGTTTAGTCTCCAGATAGAGTGCTTAGTCTCCAGATAGAGTGTTAAGTCTCCAGATAGAGTGTTAAGTCTCCAGATAGAGTGTTAAGTCTCCAGATAGAGTGCTTAGTCTCCAGATAGAGTGCTTAGTCTCCAGATAGAGTGCTTAGTCTCCAGATAGAGTGCTTAGTCTCCAGATAGAGTGCTTAGTCTCCAGATAGAGTGTTAAGTCTCCAGATAGAATGTTAAGTCTCCAGATAGAGTGCTTAGTCTCCAGATAGAGTGCTTAGTCTCCAGATAGAGTGTTAAGTATCCAGATAGAGTGTTTAGTCTCCAGATAGAGTGCTTAGTCTCCAGATAGAGTGCTTAGTCTCCAGATAGAGTGCTTAGTCTCCAGATAGAGTGCTTAGTCTCCAGATAGAGTGCTTAGTCTCCAGATAGAGTTTAGAGTCTACAGAGCATCTGCATTGCTCTATATTACAATATATCAGCACTGGCACTGATTGTGAAGTATAGCTAGTAAAAATGTACTTTTATGCACCATTGTACCAATCCAATCTCCGCACTCACGCAGCGGCAGCAGCCAGTCAGAGCGAGCTCAGAGCCGGCAATTGCACAGCTTCCTAACAAGATGCGGCTTCACTGCCAGGCGAGCCGAGCTCCACTGCGAGGCGGCCGACTTTCTGCTTGTCCGAATCGCCCGGCCACTGGCCGCCGCAGCGGACAGATCCGGCCAGCTGGCCTGCCACCTGGTTGGCAGCTACGCGGAAGGCTGGGGCGCCTGCCTGCTGCAGGCGAATGGCCGGCTGGCGGCCGACTCCAATGTTAACTGGCTGCTGTGTCGCGGCAACTGCGGTGAGTGAAATTCAATTGATCACGTGACTTCTCCAGGCTTACAGCAAGGACTACTAGACTATATCAAAGTGTTCCTAGTGGTCCTTGGCTTATAGTTAGGCCATGAGGAAAGTGTCCAAATTTCCGCGGAACCGCCGCGGAATTTCGTGGAAAACTATGTGAAATGTGCTCCTCTTGGCTGGGTCAGTGGGGATGAGAATGGCTAGGATTCCATATTCCTTCCTTGACTATGCTACTTTTTCTTTGTAGTCGCACATTATTAACGAGATTTAAAGTCATACTTGCTAGTTATCATATATCCCTTAGGTGCTTCGATTCATTTTTTAATAATGTCAGGCCATCACGTCACCGAAACTCAAAAAGGCTGAAATATTGAAGCGCTTTTTGATACGAAACAAAGAGAAAGAAAGAGAAGGAGAGAGGCGGCAGGGAGAAGGAGAGAGGTGGCAGAGAGAAGGAGAGAGGTGGCAGAGAGAAGGAGAGAGGCGGCAGGGAGAAGGAGAGAGGCGGCAGGGAGAAGGAGAGAGGTGGCAGAGAGAAGGAGAGAGGTGGCAGAGAGAAGGAGAGAGGGGGCAGAGAGAAGGAGAAAGCGGCAGGGGAGAAGGAGAGAGGCGGCAGAGCGGAGAGAGGTGGCAGAGAGAAGGAGAGAGGTGGCAGAGAGGAGAGAGGCGGCAGAGAGAAGGAGAGAGGCGGCAAGGGAGGAGAGAGGCGGCAAAGAGAAGGAGAGAGGCGGCAAGGGAGGAGAGAGGCGGCAGAGAGAAGGAGAGAGGCGGCAAGGGAGGAGAGAGGCGGCAAGGAGAAGGAGAGAGGCTTAGGGTTCAGTGGAATTGGCGTGACTGCTTGACTTGATTTGAGGCAGTGTCTGTGTCTGTATTAACAGATTCTTATATGTCTGCAGGTGCTAAATTGGAAACCTGAAGTACAAGGAGGCTACAACTGATTTTCTTAGAAATGAGCTGTAGGTCGATTTGTCGTATTTAGGATGTTCTCAAGAAATCCGATTTTTCTCCACTGAGTTCGTCTATGGCAAAACTCCTTTCAGTGCTATGCATTCTCGAGAGCATATTACACGTTTCTTATCGGCCTCCAGCTCAAAAAATAAAATAACTTATGAATCCTATCAATGGCCCATACATTCACTCGATCCTAGTTTGGTATCGACAGTCTCCTTCTTAGAGACCTGTATGCGGTGTGTTTTGCGTTAAAGTGTCTTATTAATGCTTATTTTGTGCCTGCTGTCGACTTAGCTCGTACTAAGCATTAATTATTAATTGCTTACCGCCTTGCACCACCAATACACACTGTAGAACCTGAGCGGGAGCCCCGCACCATCGGCGACTGCCAGCAAGCTGGAATTTCGGTGCGCACCGACTGGCAGACGGGCAGGCGATGGCAGAATCCGCACGAGACGGCTCGCATAGTGCAGCTGTTCCGCGGCGGCGGCGGCGGCTCCGCCAGGCAGTTGATGGTTCGTCAGACTCGCGACCTACCGGCCTGCTTTGCCAGTCAGGAGAGGCGACTCATGCGATGCCTGAGCACCGTTCAGGGCCAGCTGTTCACCATAGTGAAGCTCGTGTTCAAGCGAATGCTGCCATCCATGGGAGCCGCCGGGCTGACTTCCTACCACGCCAAGACAGTTCTGTTCTTCCTGCTGGCTCGGCACGCCCGTCGACGCAGCTGGTGGACGGTGGAGAATCTGCTGCCGCTAGTGAGGAAGACGCTGCATCTGACGCTGGAGCTGCTGGAACTGGACGCCAGGCCGTGCGTGGCCATGCCGCACTTCTTCGCCGACAACTGTCAGTTAGCATTTCGCGATCCATCGGTGGACACGAAATTGCGCGTACGCGAGTCGCTCAGTGCGTTGTGCGCTGATCCGAAAAAAGTTGACGACTTTCTTAGAAAGCACCTGCGTCCGGTGGTGTCGCAGAGGCAGCCGCTGTTCTTTCATCCGTTCACGTTGCTGCCGGCTGACTTTTTTAGCTTAGAACTGATGGAGACGCCTAACTCGGATTCTGCCACAAACCAAGCGTTCGCGGATGTGTACCTGCTGGTCCAGCAGTGCCTTAGCGACTTGTCCTCATCGAGTCAGGCTGACAAGCAGTCCCGACTGACAAGGATCAGCTGCCTGCCAGCTTGGTGTCTTTGCTCCCGCCAGTGCTTGACAGCTCTAGCATGGCTTAGCTTTGGCGATCGAACTCGGGCCACCAAGGTGTTAGTACCGCAGACCAGTCACCGAGTCCAGCGGTACTGGGACTCGGAGCGCTGCTGTTTCTTTGACGGCCTGCTATCGAAAGAAGGAGCTGCTGGCGGTGTCCTTTATGCGAATCCAAGCAACTGCGGCGACTGGGGTTGGCGATTTTGTTTTAGCAGTCGAGGAGTTCGAGTGGCTCTGGAAGAGCTGCCGCAGTTCACCCAGGCTCTACTCCAGCCAAGGCCTGACTCGCTTGACCGTCTGTACGTAAACTTTCGTTGCATATCCTGGAGCCTGATGGCTGAGCTGTTGCCAAAGCACATTGTGTCCCCAGCCAATTGGTACGCTGAGATGAAGTTCGACCCCGATCATCAAGAGCTGCTTACTTTGGCTCATTACAGCGACAGTCCATTGCACCTTCACTTCTGTCGGACAATGCTGGAGGAACTGCGCAATCGGTCGCGTCTGGATTTGAGCTGCGAGATCGAGGCGGTGCAGACCAAGCTCAGCCGACTCACCAGAGGATCAGATGGATGGAATGGTGTCAAGCTTCGGCCAAAAAGGATGGGATTGTCCAGTTGCAGGAGCTAAAAATTTCGATTGTTTTACAATTCAACTGGGAGTTGCACCCTTAGTCTTAGTCTCTGCCTACATGCACATATAAAACTGTTTCAGAATATCTTTTCATATTCTGAAAATATAATAATACCTTTCAGAATAAGGTATTATTAATTTATAATCTACGAGTATATAAAGAATAAAGTTGACTAACTAGTGTACGGATGGTGTTTCCTGCGAACCCAGGAGAAGGCACGGGCTTCCCTGATTGGTTCACTCAACCCTCTCTAGCCCCGGGGAGGTTTTGATTTGAGCTTGGAGTAGGTGCGACGCCTCGACGGTAGGGGGTAGGGCCCGCCCTTTGCCCGACTGGTGTCGCCTGTTCGGCTTGTTGGCCACAGTTTCTCTTAGCCTAGCTTAGGAACCTAGTGTACATTAGTACACTCCCAACCTGGAACCTAATTCATTACTAGTGGCGTAAGAGCCTTTTCAGTGGCTGAGGTGCCTTTTTACTTATTTTAGTTAGTTAGTTCTCACCAGAGTCTTGAGCTCTGGTCCCAATAGTGGCCTCTCGGGCTATATGCCCCTGGCAGTATGGCCCAATCAGATCCCTGCGGTAGAGCCCCCTTTCGGGCTCTACCGCAGGGACGTTCGCACGACGAAGTTCGTGGTGTTTTAATTTTAAAGCTTCTTTTTCTCGATCTGAAAACTTTCGGAAAAATGCTTACGACATGACCGTTGCACCAAAAGTATTAAATTTTTCTTTTTTAATGACGTAAAATGTATACAGAGGTTGATAAAAACCGTAGGATTTTCCGGCTTAGAAGAATTGTAAAATAGAGTTTTTAAAGGACCTAGTATTCTGATTCACTTAAAATTAGCAATAGTACTGAAATTGTATCAATTAGCATGTATATACATATATAATATAGCTATGTATGAAACTATAGCAGTTAGATGTTAAGCTGAAGATCGTTTACAGTTTTTTAATAATAATTTAATACGAGATGAAAGTACCTAATTTATTATTTCAATTTAAGAAGAGTGATTTAGTTTCTATCGTTAATTTTATTTTTTATTGCTGCTTTTCCAGCTGAAGAAACGACAAAGATTATTTTCAATAGTTTAGACATTTGTTAAAATTTAAACTTCTAGAGCGCGCCACGCGGTTTAAAAACAAGAAGACTTAACGTGCAGCTGCTAATTAAATTTATTTGTAAAAAACGTTGATTCTCATTTTAAAAAGACGGGTGTAAAGTCAATTTTTTATTGCAATATTTGTCCTGTTTCATCAAGAAAGGGAGTCTAAATCAAAACCGGTATTTGAAACAGTTCCTTGTTTCAAAATGGATTGCACTGGCTGCAAAAATAAATTCCATTTTCCTGGTAAGTTGCACTTTCTGTGACACAAGGCCTATATATTATGAAAGTACTACTGCCCTTATATCAGTGGCATTACATTAGCCTTAGGCAACATATATAGGAATATGCCGTCGCCCATAGCCATAGGACCTAAGCTGCAGGCACTTCCTTAGGCCTACTTAAAGTTAAATTATCTTTATAATGTACAATGAGATGGAATAAATTTTTAGAAGTATTTATAGTGTTTAATCTTTTTATTAATAAATAGGCCTAAAAAACTGCAAGTTTGATTAAAAAGTAGTTAGGCCTATGTACATGTTTTTTGGCAAGTAGGCCTATGCTGAAAAGTTGTATATCATAGACACAGGCCTATGCATTAATGACCTCGGTATGCATTAGGATTATGCCAATTATATGCTAAGTTAAGTAATGTTTCGCCATAGCCGTAGCTTAAAATATGGTAAAATAGGTGCCTATGGCAGCTACAGATACGCCTACGGTAGCTAGCTGCTCTTATGGCTACGAGTATGGAAATATAGTAGTTGCTATCATATTCTGTAGATTCCCGTAGCTATAGTTATTAATGTTAAAAATTGAAAAAATATTAGAAACAGGTAGAGTAAAACAAAGATACTTTTAGTAAAATGTATTATCAACCTAGAAACTTATAAAATATACCTAAAAAAGTATAATAAAACACTAGTAAATTCTAATTTTTATTAATGTGAAAAACTCTAGCATTAGTACTTTCAATAACAATTAAGTATTGTTGCTCTAAAAAAGACGCAATATATTCTTACAAAGACAAGTGTTTCTTTTATTTTCTAATTTAATTTGCAGTTGTTTAAGCACTAGGTTATCTTCTTGATTTAAAATACTTTGTTTTTTAGACTTTTTGTAAAAACTAAAGCTATGGCTACGGGAACTATGGGAATATGGTAATTTCGGGGTCCTTACGGCTACGGAATACGGAGAATTGGAGTAAGCCATAGTTTTGCTTACGGCTACAGCTATGGTATGGTATATGGACCCTCCTTACAGTAGAACACTAATGCTAAGCAGTGATAGACTAATAGGACTGCTAAATTTTTAGTACCAATAATTAGTATTGTCACTAATCAATTAAAGAAAAAATTATCAATTGCTAATAGCAAGCACTCTTTCTACTTTGAAATGTAGTACAATTAGTGCTACTAATTTTTAAATGCACTAAAAGACAATTTTTGATGAATAATATATAATATCAATAATAACATTAAAGACTAACACATGTAATAAAACATTAGGTGGTAGGCCTAGTAAATTGTAAATTTGGTTTCAATTTTAAATGTTATAATGCCTATTTCCTTGCAAAAGAATTAATATTTATAATTAATTTCTTTTTGCCATTGGTATTGATTTTGAAGTAATAAACTTTTATATGCGCAACAGTTGGAAGAGTCAGCTGATCTGGCTGACCAATTTGGCAGCCAACCAAGGTAAAAATTCCCATCCAAAAAATATTGAAGTAGTACTAAGTAGATTATGAGGCATTTTGCCATAATAAGACAGTCATAGTTACTCCTGCCATTTATCCAAATGTTGCATTTTTGGCCAAAAACTATGTTGAATTTTTGTTAAAACAAAGTTGCACAGCTGACCAAATTTTGGAGATTGCACATGAATGAATAAACTACTTAAAAAGCTAATTATAAAAATAAGATTAATTAAAATTCTCTTTGCCTATGAATAACAAAATGCAAAAAATAATATTCAATTTTTTTATATTTAAGAAAATTAAAAACTTACTTATGGTTATATAATTATTAACTTATTTCTCAAGTCAGGTCTCATTTTAATTTTTAGCATAGTCATTAACCCTATAGTTTTGTAGCAAAAAATAAATATATAGCACAATCAACAATTTCAGAAAATATTAATAACACTTTGATAATAAAATTATTAGTAGAATTAGAGGCTCTAACAAAATGTTTTCTTAGAAACATGTGCAATTTAGAATGGCATAGAAAGTTAAATTTTTGCATATGAGTAAAGAATAGAAAGAGGCCTTCCACATTAATTTATCAAGAAACCATTGCTAGTGATAATGCTATATAAAAAAATAGAATAAATATGCAATCTAAATAAGGTATTTTTTGTGCTAGGCTGATTCATACATGCGCAACAGTCGGCCGATCCGGCCAACCAATTTGGTGGCCAACCAAGGAAGTTGCAAAAATGCCCACCCAAAAAAACAACCAAGTAGTAGTACTAAGTAGCTGACGAGGCATTGCGGCTTAATAAGACAGTCATAGTTACTCCTGCCGTTTATCTAAAGTTGTGGTAGTTTTGCTTTAGGGTTTTTTTACATGTTAGTCGCATTTTTGGCCAAAAACTACGTCGCATTTTTGTTAAAACTAAGTCGCACGGCCAACCAAATTTTGGAGGTTGCGCATGTATAGGCTGATTGCTTTATGTAGTAGTAGATAAATATCTATAGGTCAGGCTATAATCAATAAAAGCTAAAGCCAAAGAGAATGATTATAATATTTTTTTATTAGAGGCAGGGGGGTTGTGTGCACCCTGGCGCACTTTAAGCAACATAGGCACACAACTGGCAAGAGGCATTACTGCCCATTCTGAGCAGACACATAAGCGCGCAGATACATATGCAGGCACACAATCACACAGGAGTGTACAGCGGCCCTAACTTTATATTATCGTTAGGCATATACACTTCACTGTGCCCTGGGGGGTTGGCTCTCAAGGCCATTAATTGCACAAGCAGAGCCAAGCCAAGATTCCAATTCAGCCCCAAATTAATATGACTGCACTTGGAATCAAGCCTAGGTTGCTGGCACAACAGAGCAGCTACACTACTGCTGGGCTATGGCCTGCCATGATTATTGACTATAATATAATACAATTGTATTATATCATCTATCTCTCTAATTACTACCAATAAGGAATGAGTTAAATATATAGACCTAGGCTTATGATTATCTATTTAAATATTTAAAGCTTTGGTTATCTTGGTATGTAGCCATCTTGATTAGGGAATACAAAAGTTTCTAATCTTTGTTGGTGCAATTTGGATTCACAAAGCCATCTAATCTAATTTTAAAGGGCTTTCAATAATAAAGTATAACAGAACAAAATATTTTGCAAACAAGAAACTGACAGTGAGCCCTGAATTAGAATGTGATATATGGGCTAGTGTATTAGACATTCTTTTAACATGCCAGTATCAGCTCAGGAAAAGCACACTTGATTGGGATATTACCTAGGGAATGATAGCTTTTTATAGAACTATGGCCCGAGGTACTAATAACAGGGTAGAGAATCAGACATCACCCTTCCAGGGCACTTGCCCTAGATGGAAAATTGCATGGTAGCTTGGGTTGTAGTCTAATAGCAAGGTCCCAATGTTCTAATCCCTTCTATGGCCAAGGAGTTTTGATGATGAGACTACTTAAAGTACATGTAGTTCTGCCACCAACCCTATTCTGAACATCTAAAGGGTGTCCTAATAATGCTAAGAATGAAGTCTTTTGCATAAGGAGAAAGGAGGGCTTCTGATCTGCGCAAGGTTGAGACCCCCTGATTTTAGACCTCCCTTATCCATATTTGTATCTGTAACCATAAAAATCCTATAGCTCTGCAACTATGCCCACAACCACTTTTAATTACTTGCAAATAAGTTGCTATATCTACTTTTGCATTGTGCAACATTCTTAGAGGTTTTTAATTAATTGTTATACTAGGGGATTATCTTTCAGAATGGTTCAATGTGTCAATAGCTTGTCAATGAAAATTAAACAATTTCGGTGAATTGCAGCATATATATAGTTGTTCATGCATCAATAAAGAGTCACAATATAAGTTCATATATGAAAATATACATTATGGATAGTCAGCAGAAGCTAACATGTAGGAAGCCAATAATAAAGCTAGATGCTTATGAGTCCCAAGTATTAGTCTTATAAGCATATTTTGAATGTCAAAGTACAGTATGATGTATGTTGACAAGTTGGATTTCAACCAATTAGTACTGTAACCTTCAACTTATAAGCATATTTGTATCACAGAATAGATTTGGGATATTTTTTAACTATTTTATCAAAGGATTTGCTACATTTTTATCTATGATGCATATAAATGCACTATAATTTTTGTCTTAGTTGCAAAAACTAGGTTCTTTATAGGATTATGGTAAAAATCTGGGAAATTTCTGTTCCCATAATCGTATCCATATCTATAACTTGGAGATCAAAATCAATGTATCTATAAATTTCTGTATCTGTAGCTATGGTGGAACTCTATCTACTATCAATAATCTTTGATAAAGAAGTAATGAGATCACAAAGTGGAAGTCAACTTTAGGGTATTGTGAGAAAAATTAATCAGTGTTAAAACTTATTTTACATATAGTAATAATCATTAATATAACCAAAACCATATGCAGGCATTCTTAGTAGAAATGGTGCCAGGCATATGCGACTGCCTATGGTGCTGACATGCGGCCACAATGTCTGCACGGAGTGTGTGCTATCGAGCCTCAGGCAGAAGTCTGACAGTTGGACTTGCCGAGTTGATGGATGCCAGGTACCTATTTAAATTAATAAGTATTCTACCTATATGTTTTATAAGCTTGTTAGTCCCTAATTCAATCTATGAGGGGCCAAACCCAAGTGTAGGTATATAGACAGATTACATATGCCTGAAATTAAGAAAGTCAGTGCTACTCAGTGTAATCTTTGAATAAATTACTTTAAAAGAAAGTTCAACTTGTACTTTTTTCAAACCAGGTCGCCACAAAGTACAATCAGCCGCTGAACAAGTTGAACACTATTCCAGTTGGTGTACTGCCATTGGATTTGAATCTAATTGGAATGTTTTATAGCGACATGCTTATTAGGCTAACACAAAAGTCGTAAGTCTGCGTTTGTTTCAATCTGTTCATACTACATGCCAAGTAATTGTAAAATACATTCGCTTTAATCAATTTGTCTCTACTATTTCAGTGATGTTAGAAAATCTTCTGGTGACGAGGACAGGGGTGAAGCTAGCAAAGAGTTCACTGTTCCTGGGGCTGGTGAGTTGCTGGTTTTTAAATAACAAGTTTAGCGTCTCATATATTGTGTTAGCCAACATAAACTACACCTAAATCAACACTGTTGCTACTTTCTAGGAATTGCCAGAGATCGGTCAGCGTGCTCAGCTTGCAAGGCTGTGCAATCCAGCGTCAAATGTGCCGAGTGTAACGACAGTTTGTTTTGCCACAGCTGCTTTCGCGAGGTTTGAAATTTGCATTATTGATGCCTTTGTGCTTATTTAATAACTGTCTCCATGTCACCATTGGAGTGAGCCAATCTGTCTGACCCAGCTCACTGTCTCCAGAGTGAGCCAATCTGTCTGACCCAGCTCACTGTCTCCAGAGTGAGCCAATCTGTCTGACCCAGCTCACTGTCTCCAGAGTGAGCCAATCTGTCTGACCCAGCTCACTGTCTCCAGAGTGAGCCAATCTGTCTGACCCAGCTCACTGTCTCCAGAGTGAGCCAATCTGTCTGACCCAGCTCACTGTCTCCAGAGTGAGCCAATCTGTCTGACCCAGCTCACTGTCTCCAGAGTGAGCCAATCTGTCTGACCCAGCTCACTGTCTCCAGAGTGAGCCAATCTGTCTGACCCAGCTCACTGTCTCCAGAGTGAGCCAATCTGTCTGACCCAGCTCACTGTCTCCAGAGTGAGCCCATCTGTCTGACCCAGCTCACTGTCTCCAGAGTGAGCCATTCTGTCTGACCCAGCTCACTGTCTCCAGAGTGAGCCAATCTGTCTGACCCAGCTCACTGTCTCCAGAGTGAGCCATTCTGTCTGACCCAGCTCACTGTCTCCAGAGTGAGCCATTCTGTCTGACCCAGCTCACTGTCAATTGTAAACTAATGTCTCTTTACTGGTTAGGACAATCGAACTCAAATATATCTGTGTGCATTACAGTTTCACAATCAGCTCGGATTCAGCCACCAGATTGAACCGGCTGTCACCACGCAGTTGCTGAAACCGGCCGAGGATCCCGTCTGCAGCTCCGCCGTCTCGCATTCTTCCGCCGTTCCGGCCAACATTTTTTGTGTCACCTGCGCCAGCCTGATCTGCTCAGCCTGTCAGCAATCGTCTGAGCATGCCGACCATTCTACCTGCGAATTTGGACAGGCAAATATGCGACTGCTAAGGTGGCTTCTGAGCATCGCCGATTCGCTGGAGAGTCTGGCCAATCGGCTGGTTGAAAGCGAGCAAACACTGCTGAGTGAGACGGCCAGGTAAGAATATTTATTGTTAATTAATTGTAAGCGGTGTTTTCATCTGGTTTTATTGGTAGGTGATGGCTTGAAATGGGGTGGTGGGTGGCGGCTAGAAATGGGGTGGTGGGTGGTGGCTTGAAATGGGGTGGCGGCTTGAAGTGGGGTGGTGGGTGGCGGCTTGAAGTGGGGTGGTGGGTGGCGGCTTGAAGTGGGGTGGTGGGTGGCGGCTTGAAGTGGGGTGGTGGGTGGCGGCTTGAATTGGGGTGGTGGGTGGCGGCTTGAAAAGGGGTGGTGGGTGGCGGCTTGAATTGGGGTGGTGGGTAGCTTGTATCACATAGGCGTGACAGACTATAATGTCCTAAGTTCTGTAAAAATTGCGATTCACACTGCCTCAACTCCCTAGGCTCGAATCCGAGACCACCAGCAGTCTGCAGTCGGAGGTTCGCGCGGATTTCTCTATCCTATACGCGCGCCTAATTAGCGCCGAAAATGACGCCGTCTGCCGGCTGCGCCAGTCCGGCGTGCTCGCCCCGCTAGCGCAGCAGAGCGAACAATTGTTGGCCGAGCTGCGTCGCTGCGCTGACTGGCTTCTGCCGTTATCACTGTCGTTGAAGGCTCTTCGCTCGGCTGGCAGCGACGCCATCGCTCGCTGGTGCCCGGTGAAACCGTTCGACTATGCCAGGCTGCTGCAGCTGCTGAGCAGCCTCACCAACCAGCCTGTCTGTGTGCTGCCGCCAAATGTCACTGCAGTTTCATCAGCCGGCGCCTCGGCAGCGGCGTCAATGCCGCAGTTGTGCCGCCGCTCCGACACGCAGCCGTTTGATCTGGCGCACTTTAGCATCGCCAGCCCGGCCCGACTCCAAGCCTGCCCGCCAGCCAGCCTGGAGCCGGGCATTGAACACCTGCTAGCCAATTCTCCCGCTGGTATATTTTGCGACTCGGGCCTGTTGGAGCAGCCGAGTGTGCAACAGGAGTCGTTGTCGAATCCTTTGCCTAAAGCGGCTGTTGTTGCCGAAGAGGCCGATTCCGCTGCGCCAACAACAATGCCTGTGCCGCTATCAACCGGCGACGCTGTTATTCCGCTATTCCTATTGTCTCCGCGCGAGATCTGGGTAGCGAGGTACGCTGAGCAGGCCTGGCTAAAACGAACTCAACAGTTGTGCAGCCAGGCGGCCAAGTCTCAGTTGGCAGTACAGACTGAAACTGTGCAATCAGGCGATTGGGTACTCAGCCGGTTCCAGAGCGCCTCAGACTGGTGCCGAGCTATTGTTACTAAGCTAAATATTGAATCAGCTGTGTGCGATGTGTTCTTTCCCGACTATGGCAATTCAGTCAGCAATAAGCAGATTGCTGAACTGTTGACTATGCCGCCAGCGCTATGCGAGATTCCACCTCTTGCTCATCGGATCAGCCTGAATAACATAGCGCCCAGAGTTATGAATAATGGGCCAACTAGTCAGCAACAGCCTGACCAATGGAGTACCGAGGCTGTGTACGAACTGCAGGAGATTCTAGTTAAGAAATGCTTCACTGGCGATCTTATAGTTCGAATTGTGTCTCAGCAGCCTGGCGAGACTCTTGTTGATCTACTAATTCGAGTAGTATTGCACGATTGCGATCTGAGATTTCTGTCCGTACGCGAACTGCTAGTGTTTGCCAATTTGGCCTGCTATGCTATGCCCTATTTGCACAATCGGGAGGCTTCCAACGATTTAGTTGATACCGAGGCGCCCAGGCTGTTTTTAAGGTCGTCAAATATTTTCAAGGGTTATCGATTCTTTGGCAGCGTTTCGGCATTCTATTCGCCCGACGAGTTTTACGTGTTCCGCTGCAACCAGGGCGCCGATATGGACGTGTTTGAGGAGATGCAGCAGGCTCTGCAGGTAAGTCTGCTCTATCGGTTTTCTCAATGCTATGGGTAGCAAGCCGTTTCTCCTTTGCTTGTTTTAATTTTACTGGGAACAGGAGGCTTTTTGCTGGTGTTTCCCGCTGGTGTGTTTCCCGCTGGTGTGTTTCCCGCTGGTGTGTTTCCCGCTGGTGTGTTTCCCGCTGGTGTGTTTCCCGCTGGTGTGTGTCCCGCTGGTGTGTTTCCCGCTGGTGTGTGTCCCGCTGGTGTGTGTCCCGCTGGTGTGTTTCCCGCTGGTGTGTGTCCCGCTGGTGTGTTTCCCGCTGGTGTGTGTCCCGCTGGTGTGTGTCCCGCTGGTGTGTGTCCCGCTGGTGTGTGTCCCGCTGGTGTGTGTCCCGCTGGTGTGTGTCCCGCTGGTGTGTGTCCCGCTGGTGTGTGTCCCGCTGGTGTGTTTCCCGCTGGTGTGTGTCCCGCTGGTGTGTGTCCCGCTGGTGTGTTTCCCGCTGGTGTGTGTCCCGCTGGTGTGTGTCCCGCTGGTGTGTGTCCCGCTGGTGTGTGTCCCGCTGGTGTGTGTCCCGCTGGTGTGTTTCCCGCTGGTGTGTGTCCCGCTGGTGTGTGTCCCGCTGGTGTGTGTCCCGCTGGTGTGTGTCCCGCTGGTGTGTTTCCCGCTGGTGTGTGTCCCGCTGGTGTGTTTCCCGCTGGTGTGTGTCCCGCTGGTGTGTGTCCCGCTGGTGTGTTTCCCGCTGGTGTGTTTACTGCCAGTGTGTGTCCCGCTGGTGTGTGTCCCAGAATAAAAACAGAAAATCTCGCATTACCAATTTTTGTTTTACCTTTGCACGCAGTCGTTTTGCAACGAAGATAAAATTGGCGACTACACTGTCCAGCACCCGGTAGCCAACCTGCCTGTTGCGGCCAGGTATTCCGTCGATTGCAACTGGTACCGCGGCGTTATTGAGTCCTACTCGCCTGATGGCATCTCCGTGCTATTTACCGACTATGGCAACAGAGAGGTGCACAAAGACAATCAGTTTATAAAATATCTTACAAAGCGATTTTATCAGCCTCACTCCATGTGCTGGCGTTGCTCAATGTACGGCGTGTCTGCCGGCGACCAATCGCCCAGGATGAAGTGAGTATATGCATGCACCCGACAGTGTGAGGCAGGCTGGTTAGGCTGCTCGCTGTGCCTGTTGATTGGGCTAAATGTGTTGTGGTGGGGCAGCCACCCACCTGTCAGTCATTTATAAAGGTGGGGCAGCCTGCCAGTCAGTATTATACAGGTAGGGCAACCTGCCAGTCAGTATTATACAGGTAGGGCAACCTGCCAGTCAGTATTATACAGGTAGGGCAACCTGCCAGTCAGTATTATACAGGTAGGGCAGCCTGTCAGTCAGTATTATACAGGTAGGGCAGCCTGCCAGTCAGTATTATACAGGTAGGGCAGCCTGTCAGTCAGTATTATACAGGTGGGGCAGCCTGTCAGTCAGTATTATACAGGTAGGGCAGCCTGCCAGTCAGTATTATACAGGTAGGGCAGCCTGCCAGTCAGTATTATACAGGTAGGGCAACCTGCCAGTCAGTATTATACAGGTAGGGCAGCCTGCCAGTCAGTATTATACAGGTGGGGCAGCCTGTCAGTCAGTATTATACAGGTAGGGCAGCCTGTCAGTCAGTATTATACAGGTGGGGCAGCCTGTCAGTCAGTATTATACAGGTAGGGCAGCCTGTCAGTCAGTATTATACAGGTAGGGCAGCCTGTCAGTCAGTATTATACAGGTAGGGCAGCCTGCCAGTCAGTATTATACAGGTAGGGCAGCCTGCCAGTCAGTATTATACAGGTAGGGCAGCCTGTCAGTCAGTATTATACAGGTGGGGCAGCCTGTCAGTCAGTATTATACAGGTAGGGCAGCCTGTCAGTCAGTATTATACAGGTAGGGCAGCCTGCCAGTCAGTATTATACAGGTAGGGCAGCCTGTCAGTCAGTATTATACAGGTAGGGCAGCCTGCCAGTCAGTATTATACAGGTAGGGCAGCCTGCCATTAAGTAGTGCACAGCTAGTCATTACTTAGCTACATTCCCATCGCAGGTACCGCCAGAAGCAGCTGAAAGACATGCTGCAACAGTCCCATGTATTCAACTTTCTCTGCATGGATACGCCGAGTACGGTGGACCCGAACAGCGACGGCTTGCCCACAGTTCCGGTTGGCGTGTACGAGCTGAACACGCCTGTGTGCCTAAATGTTCGCCTATACGATGAGGGTGTCTACTCGGACATGCCGGCTGACGCCTTGGCCAGGCTAGTTAAGGAGGCTCCGGTGCCTGTCAGGTCCCGATTTGTCCGTTTAAACGAGAGCACGGGCGAGGTAACGGTGCTGCCGCGAGCCCAGCCGGCTACCCGAGGCAGTCGCGTCAAAGCCTCGGCCAGAGCGTCGGCAAATTCGACGGCGTCGGATTCGAATGTGTCCGACTCGCGATCGAGCACGCCAGCAGCCGCGCCGTCAGTGGATGTTGAGCCAATCAGCGAGAACTACCAACTGCTGGAGCCCTGGCTAGCTAAACTAGTCCTCACTGGCAAGCTGGATCATGCCGCCTGTACAGTCACTAGCATAGTTAATCCCGGCCTGTTCTACATCCGGCCTGAGAATGACATTGGCCGAGCGGCCGCGACTGAGCTCAATCATTTATTAGCTAGATTTTCGCCGCGAAACAATAACTCAGCGCCGAGACCGCTGCCACCGGATGCGCCTCCGACCGTACTGGCCTGCGTTCGGAAGCCTAATCTATTGTGGTACCGCTGTCGGCTGCTTCAGCGATCGTCTACAGCTGACACCTGCACAGTGCTGCTGATTGATAGCGGGTATGTCCACCGTTCACCTGGGCTTGTAGGGATGCTGGAATTCATTTCACTTAGTCCCTATAGATAGACTATCTGAGCACTCTCAGTCCCTATAGATAGACTATCTGAGCACTCTCAGTCCCTATAGATAGACTATCTGAGCACTCTCAGTCCCTATAGATAGACTATCTGAGCACTCTCAATCCCTATAGATAGACTATCTGAACAATCTCAATCCCTATAGATAGACTATCTGAGCACTCTCAGTCCCTATAGATAGACCAGCTGAGCACTCTCAATCACTATAGATAGACTATCTGAGCACTCTCAGTCCCTATAGATAGACTATCTGAGCACTCTCAATCCCTATAGATAGACCAGCTGAGCACTCTCAATCCCTATAGATAGACTATCTGAGCACTCTCAATCCCTATAGATAGACCAGCTGAGCACTCTCAATCCCTATAGATAGACTATCTGAGCACTCTCAATCCCTATAGATAGACTATCTGAGCACTCAATCCCTATAGATGGACTATCTGAGCACTCTCAATCCCTATAGATAGATTATTTGAGCACTCTCAATTCCTGTAGATAGACCAGCTGAGCACTCTCAATCCCTATAGATAGACCAGCTGAGCACTCTCAATCCCTATAGATAAACCAGCTGAGCACTCTCAATCCCTATAGATAAATTATTTGAGCACTCTCAATTCCTGTAGATAGATTATTTGAGCACTCAATCCCTATAGATAGACCAGCTGAGCACTCTCAATCCCTATAGATAGACCAGCTGAGCACTCCCAATCCCTATAGATAGACCAGCTGAGCACTCTCAATCCCTATAGATAGACCAGCTGAGCACTCTCAGTCCCTATAAATAGACCAGCTGAGCACTCTCAATCCCTATAGATAGACCAGCTGAGCACTCTCAGTCCCTATAGATAGACCAGCTGAGCACTCTCAATCCCTATAGTTAAACCGTCTGAGCACCCTCAATCCTTATAGAACCTATATAGACAATTTGAGCACTCTCAATCCTTATAGAACCTAGATAGACAATTTTAGCACTCTCAATCCTTATAGAACCTAGATAGACAATTTTAGCACTCTCAATCCTTATAGAACCTAGATAGACAATTTGAGCACTCTCAATCCCATCAGCCCCGCCAAACGCACACTGCAGCGAAGAGTACAACACGCCAGCCAATGCGATATTCGAAATCACCGACAATCAACTGGCCTCTATGCCGCCCCTGGCTGTGCCCTGCCGCCTGTACGGCGCTATTCCGGCCGGCGGCCAGCGCTGGACTCGCACCTCCGCCGAGGCGATGCGCAGTCACCTCGCTAGGCGAGAATATTTCGCCCACATGTGCGCTCTAGTCGTGAGCGAGGAGGCCTCAACAACGGCTGCTAATGCAGAGGCGTCGCAGCAACGGCTTGCCGCTGTCGACCTGTTGCTGTGCAACAGCGATGGCCAGTGCAACCGGCTAAGCAGCATGCTGCGCCTGGAGGGCGTGGCCCTGCGATACGCTGAGCCGGTGCCGCCCGAGGCCGCTTATCAACGCCTGGCTGAAGCGTTGCAGAAAACTTTTGCGGAAAAACGCGACGAAAATTTGCGACTCCGCGACGCGGAGGCCGCCGCCACCGCCGACGCTCTTAAGTCTTCAAATGTAGCCGAACAGATGCCGCAGTGTGTGAGTTGCTACCAATTGGCACAGTATCGATTATCGGTTTTGCCACTTAAGCCTTTTTGATTTAGTCATTTTCGTTATGAAATCCAGATATTAATCTACTCACATCTCACTGTTACCAACTCACATCTCACTGTCACCAACTCTCATCTCACTGTCACCAACTCACATCTCACTGTCACCAACTCACATTTCACTGTCACTAACTCACATCTCACTGTCACCAACCACATCTCACTGTCACCAACCCACATCTCACTGTCACCAACTCACATCTCACTGTTACCAACTCACATCTCACTGTCACCAACTCACATCTCACTGTCACTAACTCTAACCTCACTGTCACCAACTCACATCTCACTGTCAAAATCTAATCTCACTGGCACCAACTCACATCTCACTGTTACCAATTGTCATCTCACTGTGACCAACTCTCATCTCACTGTCACCAACTCACATCTCACTGTTACCAACTCACATCTCACTGTCACCAACTCACATCTCACTGTCACTAACTCTAACCTCACTGTCACCAACTCACATCTCACTGTCAAAATCTAATCTCACTGGCACCAACTCACATCTCACTGTTACCAATTGTCATCTCACTGTGACCAACTCTCATCTCACTGTCACCAACTCTCATCTCACTGTTACCAACTCACATCTCACTGTCACCAACTCACATCTCACTGTCACACCAACTTACATCTCACTGTCACCAACTCTCATCTCACTGTCACTAACTCTCATCTCACTGTCTCTAACTATTCCAGGACATCAGCGCTGCTAAAGAAGACGCAACACCGCAGCAGATGCAGCGACAACAGCCAAACATTGCTGACGAACCAAATTCGGACGATGAGTTCGAACTTAACGAAGAATTTCTTTTGAAGCCATCTGATGAGGACGGAGACTGGGTGATTGGCGACCCGTCGCCTCCGTCTGCCGCAGCTCCTCCAGCCGCCGCCACAGAAGACTCCTCAGCCTCCACGTCCACCAGCTTTGTAAGTGTCACAGCCGAAGCAGCTTATTCGAAACCGGAAGCGGAAGTAGAAGCAGAACCGGAAGCGGAGGCGGAGGCGGAGGCAGAACCCGAACCGGTAGTGGAAGCAGAACAGGAAACGGAACCGGAAGCAGACGCAGAACCGGAAGTGGAAGCAGAAGCAGATCCGGAAGCGGAAGTAGAACCGGAAGCAGAACCGGAAGCGGACAACGCCGTTGTTAACAACGCTTCAACCTTGCCTAAGAATGCTTTGTCAGATCTGCCTTCCGTTCGTCCTCTGGGCGACCAATTCCGTTGGCCAAATATTCAAGTTGGACCGCTGCGAGAGCCAATCCAAGCTAAGCTGAGTCATCTGGACTGCTCGGATGAGCGAATGGTAATCTATATGCAGCGATCCGACGAGCGCAGCGAGGGGCTTCTGACGGCGTTGCGCCATGCGCTGCACACTGTCTATTCTGCAGTGTCCTATGCTCAGTACGATTTCGATGTGCTAGTTGAAGATTGGGCGAGGCGGTAAGCTTTTCTTTACTTTGATCCCGCCACCCCAGATCGGAAAATGTACATTCCTGCCTGACCAGCGCCCACCCAAGATTGTATAATGTACATTCCCTCCTGACCAGCGCCCACCCCAGATCGGATAATGTACATTCCCTCTTGACTGGCAACCCCTGCCAGATCGGATAATGTACATTCCTCCTGACCGGCACCCCTCCCAAATCGGATAATTTACAATCCCTCTTGACCAGCGCCCACCCAGATCGGATAATGTACATTCCTCCTGACCCGCACCCCACCCAGATCGGATAATGTACATTCCTCCTGACCGGCACCCCTCCCAGATCGGATAATGTACAATCCCTCCTGACCAGCGCCCACCCCAGATCGGATAATGTACAATCCCTCCTGACCAGCGCCCACCCCAGATCGGATAATGTACATTCCCTGAGACCGCACCAACCCCAGACCGGATAATGTACATTCCCTAAAACCGGCACCCGCCACCCACCCCAGATCGGATAATGTAAATTCCCTGAGACCGGCACCCACCCCAGATCGGATAATGTAAATTCCCTGAGACCGCACCCACCCCAGATCGGATAATGTAAATTCCCTCCTGGCCGGCACCCACCCCAGATCGGATAATGTACACTCCCTGAGACCGGCACCCACCCCAGATCGGATAATGTGTACACATTTCCTCAGCTCTGCCGCGGTGGCAATTCCTCAAGCGCCGAACTGAAATGTTTAAATTTTCGCAACCGCAGGTCGGTGGTGTTCGAGTCTGACGGAGTCTGGTGCCGCGGTCGCGTGCTTAACTACGTCAGAGAGCAGGGCCTGTTTTTCCTGCTAGATATTGACACGGGCTACTCCAAGGTGATGCCCACTGGCAACATGAGACCCGTGTTCAACTGCGAAGGCCTCACCGGTGGCGACCTGTCCGAGTCGATTAGCCTCATCAAATCTACTCCGCCATTCGCTCTACCAATCACTCTTTGGGATTTGTATCCCACAGATCCCGAGCACTTCGATAGTCACACGTTCCGCGACTGGCGGCCCTACCAGAAGACCATCGGCGCCCTGCTGACTAGCAGTGCCAAACTACGCGTTTACATTGTACGCAAAGCATTCTGTCCGGCCACCAATGAGCTGCTGCTTGCGTCCATTGTTCTGCTGCCAGACAATCGAGAGATTAGCCAGGAGCTTATTGATGGCCTGCCGTGGCTTGATCGGGACCAGAAACTGTTTAAAATGGCCTACAGGTCAGGCTTTGTAATTTAATCGTTTTTATTTCTGAGTCCTTTTTCCTGTTCGTTGGGCTGTCTTGTAATCATTTTCCCTATCCTTTCTGGTCCCTTTCCGGCTCCTTTCTGGTCCTTTTCCCTATCCTTTCTGGTCCCTTTCCGGCTCCTTTCTGGTCCTTTTCCCTATCTTTTCTGGTCCTTTTCCGGCTCCTTTCTGGTCCTTTTCCCTATCCTTTCTGGTCCCTTTCCGGCTCCTTTCTGGTCCTTTTCCCTATCCTTTCTGGTCCTTTTCCCTATCCTTTCTGGTCCCTTTCCGGCTCCTTTCTGGTCCTTTTCCCTATCTTTTCTGGTCCTTTTCCGGCTCCTTTCTGGTCCTTTTCCCTATCCTTTCTGGTCCCTTTCCGGCTCCTTTCTGGTCCTTTTCCCTATCCTTTCTGGTCCTTTTCCCTATCCTTTCTGGTCCCTTTCCGGCTGCTTTCTGGTCCTTTTCCCTATCTTTTCTGGTCCCTTTCCGGCTGCTTTCTGGTCCTTTTCCCTATCTTTTGTGGTCCTTTTCCGGCTCCTTTCTGGTCCTTTTCCCTATCCTTTCTGGTCCCTTTCCGGCTGCTTTCTGGTCATTTTCCCTATCCTTTCTGGTCATTTTCCCTATCCTTTCTGGTCATTTTCCCTATCCTTTCTGATCATTTTCCCTATCCTTTCTGGTCATTTTCCCTATCCTTTCTGATCATTTTCCCTATCCTTTCTGATCATTTTCCCTATCCTTTCTGATCATTTTCCCTATCCTTTCTGATCATTTTCCCTATCCTTTCTGGTCATTTTCCCTATCCTTTCTGATCCTTTTCCCTATCCTTTCTGGTCCCTTTCCGGGTTCTTGCTGGTCCTTTTCCGGGTCCTTTCTGGTCCCTTCCCGGTTCCTTGCTGGTCCTTTTCCCTTATCCTTTCCGGTCCTTTTCCGGTTCCTTTCTGGTCCTTTCTGGTCCTTTTCCGAGTCCTTTCTGGTCCTTTCTGGTCCTTTTCCGAGTCCTTTCTGGTCCTTTCTGGTCCTTTTCCGGGTCCTTCCTGGCCGTTTTGTGTCCCTTCTGGTCCTTCAGATGGCCTTCTGGTTCATTTCATAGTACTTACGACTGCCTTCTGCAGTTTGAATCCTTCGCACAGCATTCTAAAACCTGCGTCATTTATAAAAAATCCGGTTCATTCGGTCATTTTGGCTTCTAATCTCTATGCTAAAGTTCTACCTGATCAAACTGTTAATTAATTAGGGCTTTTAGAAACTTCAGTCGCTAAGAATAAACTGCCAACCCCCCTTCCCTCGCTGAGTCAGGTACGACCTCATGGATCCCGATCGACCGTTCGTGCCATTGCCGCTGCAGCCTTCGCGCTACGCTTCAATCGGCCTGCCGCCAACCAGCGAGCCCTGCCCAGTAGAGGCCACGGACATTTTGGACCTGCCCTGCGTAGTGTCTCTACAGCTGCTGCCGCTGGACTCCGCAGCCGATCGGCCAATGAGCGACTGGCGTCGACTTGTCAATCAGACTTATCAGCGGCTTGTGTGCGGCGATCTGTACCACAGGCTGCAGACTGAGGGCCCCAGGCAGCCACCGCTGCCTGAAGTGAGTTGTGATGTACTTGGATGCGCAATCCGAGCCACCACTACACCACATTCACCCAATCCAAGCCACCACTACACTACATTCACCCAATCTAAACCACTATATTCACCCAATCCGAGCCACCACTACACCACATTCACACAATCGAAGCCACCACTACACTACATTCACCCAATCCAAGCCACCACTACACCAAATTCACCCAATAAAAACCACTATATTCACCCAATCCAAGCCCCTCATCCACCCAATTGAAGCCACTATATTCACCCAATTCAAGCCACTATATTCACCCAATTCAAGCCACTACATTCACCCAATTCAAGCCACTACATTCACCCAATTCAAGCCACTACATTCACCCAATTCAAGCCACTACATTCACCCAATTCAAGCCACTACATTCACCCAATTCAAGCCACTACATTCACCCAATTCAAGCCACTACATTCACCCAATTCAAGCCACTATATTCACCAATTCAAGCCACTACATTCACCCAATTCAAGCCACTACATTCACCCAATTCAAGCCACTATATTCACCAATTCAAGCCACTATATTCACCAATTCAAGCCACTACATTCACCCAATTCAAGCCACTACATTCACCCAATTCAAGCCACTACATTCACCCAATTCAAGGCACTACATTCACCCAATTCAAGCCACTACATTCACCCAATTCAAGCCACTACATTCACCCAATTCAAGCCACTATATTCACCAATTCAAGCCACTATATTCACCAATTCAAGCCACTACATTCACCCAATTCAAGCCACTATATTCACCCAATTCAAGCCACTACATTCACCCAATTCAAGCCACTATATTCACCAATTCAAGCCACTACATTCACCCAATTCAAGCCACTATATTCAACCAATTCAAGCCACTACATTCACCCAATTCAAGCCACTACATTCACCCAATTCAAGCCACTACATTCACCCAATTCAAGGCACTACATTCACCCAATTCAAGGCACTACATTCACCCAATTCAAGCCACTACATTCACCCAATTCAAGCCACTACATTCACCCAATTCAAGCCACTACATTCACCCAATTCAAGCCACTACATTCACCCAATTCAAGCCACTATATTCACCAATTCAAGCCACTACATTCACCCAATTCAAGCCACTACATTCACCCAATTCAAGCCACTATATTCACCAATTCAAGCCACTATATTCACCAATTCAAGCCACTACATTCACCCAATTCAAGCCACTACATTCACCCAATTCAAGCCACTACATTCACCCAATTCAAGCCACTATATTCACCAATTCAAGCCACTATATTCACCAATTCAAGCCACTACATTCACCCAATTCAAGCCACTACATTCACCCAATTCAAGCCACTACATTCACCCAATTCAAGCCACTACATTCACCCAATTCAAGCCACTACATTCACCCAATTCAAGCCACTACATTCACCCAATTCAAGCCACTACATTCACCCAATTCAAGCCACTACATTCACCCAATTCAAGCCACTACATTCACCCAATTCAAGCCACTACATTCACCCAATTCAAGCCACTATATTCACCAATTTAAGCCACCCCTTTTACCAAATCCACACTATCATACACCGAATGCCAATCCACATTAGTCATTCACTCAATCGCGTTCTCATTTTCATCACTCATTCCCCTCGCTCACCCAACCAGGGCGTGGATATTCCGTGCGCCTGCGTGGCGAAATTCTCCGAGGACGGCGTGTGGTACCGCGCCGAGGTGCTTCTGTTTAAGGAAGACACGATGTTAGTGTACTTTGTGGACTACGGCAACGCCGAGTACATGAGCCTGGCCAGGAGTGAGTGCAATCTACGCCAGCCTTTGTTCCTCGACGAGCCCTGTCTGGCTGTCCGCTGCCGGCTCCAGGGCCTCGTGCGGCATCCCGATCGCGACCTGGATGACCTGCCAACCCGCAGTCTCTCCGCTCAGGTGATCAGCTGCCTCGTCGCTACCGGAGCTGCTCATGATGACAATGAGCAGCAGCCGCCGAAGCAGAAGCAACTCTGGCTTGACGTCAAACGTCGATACGATGATGGAGTTCGTCAACCGGATGTTGTTCTCTACGACGATGCCGAATTGACCGCGTCTGCCAATGAGCGCCTGCTGGATGCCAAATTGATGACAATCAGGCGCGACTATCCCGACGATGCCACGTTTGATAGCGGGTTCCAGCTGGTTTGAGAGCGGGTTCCATTTGGTTTGAGAGCGGATTCCAGCTTGTTTGAGAGCGGGTTTCAGTTGGTTTGAGAGCGGGTTCCAGCTGGTTTGAGAGCGGGTTCCATTTGGTTTGAGAGCGGATTCCAGCTTGTTTGAGAGCGGGTTTCAGTTGGTTTGAGAGCGGGTTCCAGCTGGTTTGAGAGCGGGTTCCAGTTGGTTTTGAGAGCGGGTTCCAGCTGGTTTGAGAGCGGGTTCCATTTGGTTTGAGAGCGGATTCCAGCTTGTTTGAGAGCGGGTTTCAGTTGGTTTGAGAGCGGGTTCCAGCTGGTTTGAGAGCGGGTTCCATTTGGTTTGAGAGCGGATTCCAGCTTGTTTGAGAGCGGGTTCCATTTGGTTTGAGAGCGGATTCCAGCTTGTTTGAGAGCGGGTTTCAGTTGGTTTGAGAGCGGGTTCCAGCTGGTTTGAGAGCGGATTCCAGCTTGTTTGAGAGCGGGTTTCAGTTGGTTTGAGAGCGGGTTCCAGCTGGTTTGAGAGCGGGTTCCAGCTGGTTTGAGAGCGGGTTCCAGCTGGTTTGAGAGCGGGTTCCAGCTGGTTTGAGAGCGGGTTCCAGCTTGTTTGAGAGCGGGTTCCAGCTGGTTTGAGAGCGGGTTCCAGCTGGTTTGAGAGCGGGTTCCAGCTTGTTTGAGAGCGGGTTCCAGCTGGTTTGAGAGCGGGTTCCAGCTTGTTTGAGAGCGGGTTCCAGCTGGTTTGAGAGCGGGTTCCAGCTGGTTTGAGAGCGGGTTCCAGCTGGTTTGAGAGCGGGTTCCAGCTTGTTTGAGAGCGGGTTCCAGCTGGTTTGAGAGCGGGTTCCAGCTGGTTTGAGAGCGGGTTCCAGCTGGTTTGAGAGCGGTTCCAGCTTGTTTGAGAGCGGGTTCCAGCTGGTTTGAGAGCGGGTTCCAGCTTGTTTGAGAGCGGGTTCCAGCTGGTTTGAGAGCGGGTTCCAGCTTGTTTGAGAGCGGGTTCCAGCTGGTTTGAGAGCGGGTTCCAGCTTGTGTGAGAGCGGGTTCCAGCTTGTTTGAGAGCGGGTTCCAGCTGGTTTGAGAGCGGGTTCCAGCTTGTTTGAGAGCGGGTTCCAGCTTGTTTGAGAGCGGGTTCCAGCTGGTTTGAGAGCGGGTTCCAGCTGGTTTGAGAGCGGGTTCCAGCTTGTTTGAGAGCGGGTTCCAGCTGGTTTGAGAGCGGGTTCCAGCTTGTTTGAGAGCGGGTTCCAGCTGGTTTGAGAGCGGGTTCCAGCTTGTTTGAGAGCGGGTTCCAGCTGGTTTGAGAGCGGGTTCCAGCTGGTTTGAGAGCGGGTTCCAGCTTGTTTGAGAGCGGGTTCCAGCTGGTTTGAGAGCGGGTTCCAGCTGGTTTGAGAGCGGGTTCCAGCTTGTTTGAGAGCGGGTTCCAGCTTGTTTGAGAGCGGTTCTTTATTCGATTTTGTTTAGCTAAAATGTTTGTGTTGCTTGTTTTATGCGATCTCGTTGTTTTAATACTACTTATTAGTAGCTGGCAGGGTGTCCTAGGCCTAGCAAATACTAGAATTAAAGAATGCCTATTAAATTTCAGCAGTGCCAATGGGGTAAATTATGTTGTTTCCTTTTACATATTACTAATTAGATGACACGCAAACACCCTGCCAGCTTATTATTGGTGTCTTAATCTATCTTGGAGGTGATAAAGAGAAATCTAAGAAAGCAACGTTACTACTGTCCTGCCCTGTCATTGAGTAGTATTTTTAAGGATATACGTTATTCTCGTCAATTCTGTATGATAATAATAATTTTAGTATTATAAAAATTCTGAAGTAACCCACTGATCGAAGGCATTTCATGTTTCGTTTTCAATTTCAACTAACTTTCTGTTAATCTTGAACTTTAGTGATCCATCTTTGCTTATAATAAGCAGCCTTGTACCAAATTAATTAAGCTTAACACCTGACTACTGTGAGTACTTGTATGGGATATTATAGCTTTTAATTTTCAAATACTATTTTTGTGGCCTCGTCCATCTGTTGAGTCTGATCTATAAATAAACCTGGTATCAGCTGAGCGGGCACCGCGCCTGCGTGCCTCAGCAAGCATTTGTTCAAATTTACATTTCCTGCATTCACTTCACAAATAGAGATTCTCATGGACATTGAAATTTTCATTTATAATGCTCAAGCCAGTCACACCTGATAATGGTCACACCTGATAATGATCAAGCCAGTCACACCTGATAATGCTCTAGCCAGTCACCTGATAATGGTCACACCTGATAATGATCAAGCCAGTCACACCTGATAATGCTCTAGCCAGTCACCTGATAATGGTCACACCTGATAATGATCAAGCCAGTCACACCTGATAATGGTCACACCTGATAATGATCAAGCCAGTCACCTGATAATGGTCACACCTGATAATGATCAAGCCAGTCACACCTGATAATGCTCTAGCCAGTCACCTGATAATGGTCACACCTGATAATGATCAAGCCAGTCACACCTGATAATGCTCTAGCCAGTCACCTGATAATGGTCACACCTGATAATGATCAAGCCAGTCACACCTGATAATGATCAAGCCAGTCACACCTGATAATGGTCACACCTGATAATGATCAAGCCAGTCACACCTGATAATGGTCACACCTGATAATGATCAAGCCAGTCACACCTGATAATGCTCTAGCCAGTCACCTGATAATGGTCACACCTGATAATGATCAAGCCAGTCACCTGATAATGGTCACACCTGATAATGATCAAGCCAGTCACACCTGATAATGATCAAGCCAGTCACACGTGATAATGATCAAGCCAGTCACACCTGATAATGATCCAGCCAGTCACCTGAATGATCAAACCACTCACCTGATAATGATCAAGCCAGTCACACCTGATAATGATCAAGCCAGTCACACCTGATAATGATCAAGCCAGTCACCTGAATGATCAAACCACTCACCTGATAATGATCAAGCCAGTCACACCTGATAATGATCAAGCCAGTCACACCTGATAATGTCGATATCAAGCCAGTCACACCTGATAATGTCGATATCAAGCCAGTCACACCTGATAATGTCGATATCAAGCCAGTCACATCTGATAATGATTGCGCCAGTAACCACACCTGATAATGATGGAAATTGTTCAAATATTCCCCTTTTAAAGAATGAGTTAGTAGGCACGATTTCTTAATATATGTATGTTGTCAGTTAGTTAGTTAGTCAGTTAGTTAGTCAGTTAGTTAGTTAGTTAGTCAGTCAGTTAGTTAGTCAGTTAGTTAGTTAGTTAGTTAGTTAGTCAGTTAGTTAGTCAGTTAGTTAGTTAGTTAGTTAGTTAGTTAGTTAGTTAGTTAGTTAGTTAGTTAGTTAATAAGTAAGTAAGTTAGTTAGTTAGTGAGTTAGTTAGTTAGTTAGTTAGTCAGTTAGTTAGTTAGTTAGTTAGTTAGTTTGTTAGTTAATGAGTTTGTTTGTTTGTTTGTTTGTTTGTTTGTCAGTTAGTTAGTTAGTTAGTTAGTGAGTTAGTTAGTTAGTTAGTGAGTTAGTTAGTTAGTTAGTGAGTTAGTTAGTTAGTTAGTGAGTTAGTTAGTTAGTTAGTTAGTTAGTTACTTACTTACTTAGCACACGCACACAGGGTGTCCAGTTAAATCATGGACTTGTCGCGAGAGTCATGCGGTCAGAACACCGAAAACGATCGATCGGGTGTAGCAAATCTCTATAATTGAGTCGAATGCAGTCTGTCGATTCATGTGCTATCGCGTTGAGACTTGGAGTGCGCAAGCACTGTTTGACAATTGCAGCTGATGGTATTCGAAGTAGTGTATAGGGTATTAAAGACAGCATCTGCAGACTCTGTTGGGCCACCTAGTGACGTGCAGAGTCCGAATATAATCTTTATTATTAACGGCAAAGGCAATAAAACCGTCTCTGCCCTCACCTGGCCCGGCAATAAATAATCCGCCTCAATTGTTGGATTCAACCCTGCGCCGCCCCAGGCAGACAGGCAGGCAGCCGGCGCTGACTACTTTCTACTGAGGATCCGATAACTTGGCGATGCCTATCAGTCAGATTAAATAAAAAGCTGAAAATAACAAAATTGCTTTTTGTCTAAGCTGAACCTCGACTGTCTGGAATTATGTTTAGTAGACTCAACTATGCTCAAGTGCCTGTGCACTTGAGTCACTCTCTGGTGGGTTCTGCTTTGGTGCTCCGGCACTTTTTGCAGTAATTTTATTAGTTTTTTAATTCCACCCGAATAATAATAAACATTTTATTGCCTTGTAAAAACATTATAAATACAGCAGAGCAACAGCAGCCAGATGTTAGCTGGCAAGACTCCGATTCCTACTACCGATATAAACGAATTTGTTTGAACAAATCATGTCAAACTTTCCTGCTGTTCTGCTGGTTTGCCTTGTCATGCTTGCTCGTGAGTTCAATATCCACCTGCTGACAGCTATGTGCGCTTACAGGTATATAGTAGCATTGTTATAATTGCGCAACAATATTTTATTTCTAGGCCAGGCTGGTGCGCTCAACTGTTATGTTTATAACTCCATGGGTTTTAATGGCAACGGCACCAGCCAAGACTGCGGCGCAATGACCCACTGCGTCAAATACGTTAGGTTGTATAATGGCCAGACCACTGTGAGCCGCTCATTTGTCAGCAAGTTGTTAGGAAATGATAGATAGATAGATAGATAGATAGATAGATAGATAGATAGATAGATAGATAGATAGATAGATATATAGATAGATAGATAGATAGATAGATAGATAGTTAGATAGATAGATAGATAGATAGATAGATAGATAGATAGATAGATAGATAGATAGATAGATAGATAGATAGATAGATAGATAGATAGATAGATAGATAGATAGATAGATAGATAGATAGATAGATAGATAGATAGATAGATAGATGGATAGATAGATAGATAGTTAGATAGATAGATAGATAGATAGATAGATAGATAGATAGATAGATAGATAGATAGATAGATAGATAGATAGATAGATAGATAGATAGATAGATAGATAGATAGATAGATAGATAGATAGATAGATAGATAGATAGATAGATAGATAGATAGATAGATAGATAGATAGATAGATAGATAGATAGATAGATAAACAGACACTCTCCCCTGCCCACAGTACGTAAAGGATTGCGCGGACAATAGCAATAAGTGCACAGACGTGCAGACAACGACGACCGGGACGATAGAGAGCTGCTCCGTTTGCTCAGCTGAGCTGTGCAACTTCGATGTCGTAGTTTCGACTCAAACTTCGACTGTCCCCACCACGCCATCCCAAACGACTGTTCCCGCCACGCCCTCCTTTGACGCCGACCGAACCCAGAAAAATCAAGCTGCTCCCGCTACTGCCGCTGCTGCTGCTGCGGCCGCTGTTGCCGCTGCTGTTGCTAGGCTGTTAATCGGGTTTTAATGACACATCGCCCCGGCGAATGAATTTTTTCGGACAGAATTGTTTGTGCACATTGGCCAATCCTTTTCAAATCGTATCATCTAATCTTTTTATAATCTTTTATTCAGCTATAAGGTTGAGCTCTGCACACTGGAGGAGGGCGACGTACCAGTAATTATTAACTATATAACAAGTATGCATACATCTATTCAAGACGCAGCACTACTCGTTGTGACTAATGTTTTAAGAACTTTTAACCCTAATTTATTAAAACCTGTTTGCTGAATAAAAATATTGTGAAATTTTAGATTTCTTTTTTTTGTTTTCTACTGACTTTCTTTATTTAAATTGATTTAGCGATGTTCCAGCCTATCACCGAGGACTGAAAAGCTTCTTTATTGTGCATTTTGGTAATTGTCTCTGGTTTGCATTTGGGACACTAAATCATCCTCACCTGTAACTGGACACTAAATCATCCTCACCTGTCACTGGACACTAAATCATCCTCACCTGTCACTGGACACTAAATCATCCTCACCTGTAACTGGACACTAAATCATCCTCACCTGTAACTGGACACTAAATCATCCTCACCTGTCACTGGACACTAAATCATCCTCACCTGTCACTGGACACTAAATCATCCTCACCTGTCACTGGACACTAAATTATTATCCTTCAACTGTCACTGGACACTAAATTATTATCCTTCAACTGTCACTGGACACTAAATTATTATCCTTCAACTGTCACTGGACACTAAATTATTATCCTTCAACTGTCACTGGACACTAAATTATTATCCTTCAACTGTCACTGGACACTAAATTATTATCCTTCAACTGTCACTGGACACTAAATTATTATCCTTCAACTGTCACTGGACACTAAATTATTATCCTTCAACTGTCACTGGACACTAAATTATTATCCTTCAACTGTCACTGGACACTAAATTATTATCCCCACTTGTTAATAACTAAACCCCAGAATAAATGCTAAAATCAATAAAAACTTGAATCGATTTTGAATGAAATCTAATAAAATATCGATCCATTTATTTGAATAAAATAACAAAACATACCACTTGAAGTCTACAAGAAAGTAAAATATGGCTATTAAATTTTCGTACAACAAATCACGAATCCGTAGAATACACTCGAATAACGGACGGAAAAGTTTGGAAAGCATGAATTTCGTTGGGATATAATTTGAGCAGAGGGATTGGTACGTTTTTGACATCAAATTTATGTATGCGATGCACTATAGCATGCAAGTTCATCCAATTTCAATGCGTGCGTGAGCTGTTTCAAGATTTATTTTCAGAATTTCCTAGAAATCGCGTCCTGGAAAACTGATTTCGTAAAAATGAAGTAAAAAATTTATAAGCATTAAATTAGATCACCCCCTATGTACATCGCCAATTAACGTGAAAGGCACGCGGTGATGATGATTTTAAGACAAGGCAATTTTTCATTAAGTAAAGCGCACGTGTAAGCAAATAGGATTAACCAGCGGAAGAAGTCCAGCAGAAAGCGAAGCGAAGACTAATTTTGACTATGAACAATTCTTAAACTGATTTTTTCTCTAGACAATTGATTAGGTCGTCAGTTGTAAAGGTATACTGCCAAATAGCACACAAAACTTTCTAAGCAATTATTAGAGCACTATATGAACCAGGGGGCCAGTAAACAGCAACATCAGTTTTTTTTACTTTTATTTCTACCCCTCTCACCCACCTCACTCCGCAGCAGAATTTCTATCCCTCTCTCAGCCAATGGGAGCACGACCATGATTTGTCAAGCCGCCACCCACCTCACTTGATCCCTGCATTCATTCTAATTGGCTGGCTGTTCGGTAGCCAATGGGCAAAGAGCTCTTGGAAATCGATCTACTGGAGGCCGCAGACTTAAAGGGACTAATTAAACAGGATTCGTTAAAGCTGCTTAATGCGTGGTGGAGGCCAGATGATGCCGGCGGCAGCGCAGACACACGGTTGAGTCGCGCGCCATTCTACTCGGCAGTAGGATAGTTCGAGCGCGAAATGTGCGACTCCGCCGACGTTCCAAGCTCTGCTGCCGGCCGGAGTTGCAGTCTAAGTCAGGCAGCACGGTGTTCATGCGCTCCAGGTCTCGTAGGGTCTCCTTCACCTCCTCCGGCAGGATCTGATGAGTGAGAATGTCCCTGAGCATGGCGGCTGTGCTCTCCCGTTTCTCAGAGGCGGTCAGCTGTTCGTGAACGCTGTAACCAACTGGGTCGACGCGACCCTCATTTGGAATATCAGCCGCTGCCGCTGTTAACCTGCTGACTGCTCCGGCTTTGACGGCCGGGTCAATGGGTGGTAGCGCTGATTGCTTCTGCTGCTGGTGCTGCTTGTGTGGCTTCTGCGATCTTTGCGATGATGATGGGGGCCTGCTACTGTTTAACTCGCTGCTGCTGCTGCCCAGGTTGCTGTTGTTGCTGACCGGTTCGCGCTGGCGTTGGGCGCTGCGCGATTCTGACCTTATTTGACCCTGAGCGAATTGCGAAACGTTACCAATTGCATCTCGCGCTTTCGAAGCAGCGCCCTCAGCTCTTTGTACTCCTCCAGGGTGTAGGTGCGCTCGTGCTCTCGCTGCGGGCAATTTTGGGTAAAGTTGTTAGAGAGCTTGATCGCTACCAAAGGTGCTGTACAGGTACAGGTACACTTAATAGGAAGAAAAGCATCTTAGAAATGATTAAATAGGATACTTTCTCGAAGTAGATAGGCTTTTACGCAAAGACTAAGTTAATTGCAAGTCCTATTTAACCGTAAAAAAGTCGTGAGTTGAGCAGTAAATTTCGTCATACAGGTGACGACCTAAACTTTGCGTACTCCTAATGTTAAATTACGAGCTAAATGCAGTTGTCATGTATATTTAGTCGTAATCTTACTCATGCTGTCCCGGGTGGCGAGTCACACCTGCGCGATCAAGAAGCAATGAATAAAGTCCGCAATCAGCACAAAATTTGGCGAATAAAGCCAATTGATACTACTGAAACTTTGCGCGCGCGCTAGTAGGGTGTTTCGCTTATCGCTGCTGAAGGTTTGCAAAACAAACGAAAAAAATTAGAAACGGGAATCACACAGGCAGGCCATTAGGGGCTGATTAGGAAATTAGAATGTGATTAGACGCAATTCGAGTTCGGGAGGACCCTGGAAACCATGACAACCGAGACGTGTTTATCCCATACCGTCCCATCCATTCTTTCTGTACCTGCTTCGACTTGCCCCTGGCCTTGCCCTTCTTCGCTCTGCGCCTCTTTCCCTGTTGACCTGTTTCGCCAGACTTGGCAGTCTTGTGCGACTCTGCTGATGAAGCTGCTGCTGATGACCAATACTGCTGCGCTAGCCTCTCCGAGCGGCAGGTCAGCGGCGGTTTCCTCTTTGACAAGCGGCGGCTGATCAAACTGCGGCTCGCCAGAGATAATTGGCGCGCTGCTCGGTCTAATAGCCGTCTTGGCTGCCGCCACTGCTGGCGGGGTCGGCTGCGGAGGCCGGTCTGGGGTGTGGCAGCGGGGAGAGGGTGAGAGGGATAGAGAGGCACTAGAATGACTAGATTCTAGTGAATGTACACTGTTGGGCAGTAAGTGTACATTGACCCAGGATTTTCTCTACCCCCTTTCCGTGCAAATCTAACTGCTTGTTTTGATGCTAGAGGGTCTTTCCTGCCCTTTAGACGCCCTCTTACCCTTGTACATTAAACTCTGTACATTATGTCGGCGGCATTAAGTGAACAATGGCCAGCATCGTTCAATTTATTTTTTACGCCCGGCTCACTCCCAGTCTTTTCTACCCATACGCCGATTTAACGTATGTACATTGATGTAAATTGATGTAAATTGATCCTATTACCCCCTTTCCTTTCTACTACATATTTACTAATATAAACTTTCAGTTTAAATTACTTTAGCTAGTATGCTTATTAAGATTACCAAAAATAATAACTGAGCCAAAAAGTACATTGTCAAACAATCTTTAATTCCATAAACTAACTATTAGGTTATTCTTGCATTTAAAATGCCTGTTTACAGAGCATTTTTCCTTGTTTAAAAATTGTTTAATTGTTTCCCTTTTTTGGCGCTTATTTAACTTAGCTTTAATTTATGAACAAGCTTACAGGAAATAATTAAAATTAAATTGTTCGACTCCGATACAAAATTACCAGTAATAATAAAACAACGATGATTGATTGATTAGGCAACAGCAACTAGCTACTAGTTTTGTCATGATATTGTCAACAATAATGTGCGCAATTGGTCTGGTAGCACTTTGCTGCTTCATGGGACAATTGGTAAATTAGCATGCCAATAAAAGTATACAGGTATACAGTACCCGTAATTCTGCTGCCTGAGACCGCCGCCGCCGCCGCCGTGAGCTGGCTGCTCCCCAGCCTGCCGCCCGCCTGCCAGAGCCAACAGTGGCGGCATTGACGCTGTCCTCGGACGCAGGAAGCGACTGTTCAACTCGACAACAACTGGCGGCAGACCGGTCGGTGCCTGCAGCGACTGGCGCCCCGTGGTAGCCGGGCGTTGTCGGCGAATGGCCGGCTCCGAGAGGCGGTCTCGGCGGGCCACAATGTCTAGCAGGTGTCTCAGAAAAGCCTCTTCGCGTTGCGAGAGGTCGATTTATGGCGAAGGTGAGGGGGTCGGCGGGAGGGGGGAGCGCAAGCAGGTTAGTCACAAATGGCAAGTGATGCTTTGGTGAGCAAGCGGTTAATTATCATGCTGGTTAGTTTATAACTAAGCGCTGTTAGCGTACGCATGCACGAGCCTGCGGCAATTTTCTTTTTTCTCTTTAGTCTTGAATTCGAATTCGCGCCAAAATCGACCAAGCACTTGTTGAGTGATGCCGTTGATTGCGATCAAATGGAAGTTTCAAAATTTAAATCACCTATTCATACAAGTTTGACTGTACTTTCTAATGTGTACAATGGGTATTAAATAACTTTATCAGAACAAAATTGAATATAGTGGCGCGAATTCAAATTCAAAATTTAAAAAAGAAATTAATTGTTGGTTAGTTCGCTGCTAGGGCATTTTATAGCTATTAATTTAATGATATTTACGTGATTAGTAGCTCATCTCAGAATGATCATTTATTTTATTGAATTCAATTTCTGCTCTAGCTCTCGTAATTTTACCTTCATCTTGAGCTTCAATCACAGCCCTGCTCGAGCTTCCAGGCTCTTCCTCATCGTCTGGGCTGAAAAGGTGACGCAGCGTGAGACAGTGAAAGCGTGCATGTAACAAAAATTTGTTTACTGGTCATTCGTTCGGCATGCAGAGTCAGGGACTACGTGTACTTTAAGAGATGGACATTTTGTGTTACAAGAAGTACAGAGAAGTTCTTTTATTAAAGCTGTAGCTATGTTTTTATACTACGCAGACATATTTGTTTAAATGCTATTAAATATTCGTGGAACGATTCTAAGAAATAGTTTCTTCGAAATGCTAAAAATTAAATTTAACTTTCATAGGGAAGTTTTCTTATTCTAATCTTCAAAAATT
>NIVC01003796.1:0-10000 GCA_002269645.1 Macrostomum lignano
GCCACAATGTCTAGCAGGTGTCTCAGAAAAGCCTCTGTCGCGTTGCGAAGAGGTCGATTTATGGCGAAGGGTTGAGGGGGTCGGCGGGAGGGGGGAGCGCAAGCAGGTTAGTCACAAATGGCAAGTGATGCTTTGGTGAGCAAGCGTTAATTATCATGCTGGTTAGTTTATAACTAAGCGCTGTTATTGCGATCAAATGGAAAGTTCAAAATGAACTTTATCACCTATTCATACAAGTTTGACTGTACTTTCTAATGTGTACAATGGGTATTAAATAACTTTATCAGAACAAATTGAATATAGTGGCGCGAATTCAATTCAAAATTTAAAAAAGAAATTAATTGTTGGTTAGTTCGCTGCTAGGGCATTTATTTTATAGCTATTAATTTAATGATATTTACGTGATTAGTAGCTCATCTCAGAATGATCATTTATTTTATTGAATTCAATTTCTGCTCTAGCTCTCGTAATTTTACCTTCATCTTGAGCTTCAATCACAGCCCTGCTCGAGCTTCCAGGCTCTTCCTCATCGTCTGGGCTGAAAAGGTGACGCAGCGTGAGACAGTGAAAGCGTGCATGTAACAAAAATTTGTTTACTGGTCATTCGTTCGGCATGCAGAGTCAGGGACCACGTGCCAGGGACCACGTGTACTTTAAGAGATGGACATTTTGTGTTACAAGAAGTACAGAGAAGTTCTTTTATTAAAGCTGTAGCTATGTTTTATACTACGCAGACATATTTGTTTAAATGCTATTAAATATTCGTGGAACGATTCTAAGAAATAGTTTCTTCGAAATGCTAAAAATTAAATTTAACTTTCATAGGGAAGTTTTCTTATTCTAATCTTCAAAAATTTTCCCAATTGACGGGTACTCAACGAGCTTCTAAATTCGCCTATAGTGGTCCTTGACAACGGTGCACAGTGCTGAGAATACTCGACTGAGTGAAATATGTACAGTCAGTGACAGCCAGTGCTCAATCATGCTCACAGGTTGGCCTGTTGCGCTTGCGCAATGGTGGTGCCGCGCGAGCTCAACCGGCTGCGCATCTCAGCCTGAGCAGTGATGAAGATTTCTTCCTCTGACTTGTAGCCCCAATCCTCTGGCTCGCTGCTGCCCAGGGTGACTCGGCGGGGCTGCTTCTTCGGCCTCATGTACACCTTCTTACCTGGGTGGATCTTGCGGTCCTCCTGCACAACGGTGGGTAGGGGGAGGGGTTGTTGGAAAATGCAATTGAAATTGGCACGAGGGCACAAGTCCATGCTTTCACACGGCAGGTAGTTTGTGTGCAGTGTGTGCTGGTTCCTAGAAAATTAAGTCAAAACTAAACGACACTGCTGGCACTGAAAGCATTCGTTGGCAGTCGGGCAGGTGCGAAAGAGCTGCGGCAATTAAAAGCAAAAAAGTCTACAGAAAAAGCGTGTTGACACTGAAGCTGTCAACACAAAGGTAGCATATGTACAATTGTACATTCGGGACTGTTCGAGTGTACAAAATGATTTTTGCAGCTACCAATGGTTTCCGGTGCGCTTTAACAGTAGATTAAAATTATACATTAGTCCATCATCATCAGAGAGTCAGGGTGAAAAACATTGTTCACCTCCGCCTCGGGCGGTTCCTGAGCTGTCTGAAAAATTGCCATCGGCGAAATTGGGATCACTTGATCTTCGGAAGTCTAGAAGTCTGTTAGATCCAATATTTTATTAATTAACTGCACTGTTTTAGCTTTACGATTGTTCAGTAAAATAAACCTCAGGAAAAAACTAAAAAATCGGAAGTAATTTTATTGCATTTTTACTATAAGTAGAGTAGTCAATAAAAGTTAACTATTATTAGTTTTTTACGCTCGATTTGTCATCAATCCTACTGTTAGTAGAGAAGCATGAAAAATGCGCCTATTAATAAACAGTTTGAGAGCGCTTGGCTCTTTTTTACTCACGCCCCTAGCAACGCCTTCCCATTCCCAGCTTCCTCCCGCGCTCACCTCCTTGTGGAACCTGGTCATCTGCACCACCCGGGCGCCTCGCTTAGTCTGGTCGACGTTGTCGAACCACACGCTGATCCGCCGTTCCAGGTCCACCAGGTGCTCGCTGCTGGTGTCGAAGTCCTCGAACTCGTCCAGCACCCGCCTGGCCGCCTCGTACGGGTCGTCCAGTCGGCGATGGTCGGTCGCCGCCGCGGCTCCGTCGGCACCTTCGTCGTCCGTTCCTGGCTCGTCAACGGCGAACATGGCCGCTGCGGCGGCTGGCGGCTTCCGGCCGCCCATCTTGGCCTCCTTGGCCTTCTGAGCGGCCAGCTTGCGCTCGCGCTTCATCTTGTTCCGGTAGAACACGGTGCCGGGCCCGTAGGGGTCGATCAGCGGGCCGCGGGACGGTATAAAGTGCGACATGTCCGAGTCTCTCACGTCGAAGTCGCGCTCTTTGTCGGCCTTCTGTCTGCGACGCTCCTCGGCCCGGTGAGACTCCAAAATCCGGTGGCAGAGGTTGCGAATCAGTGGCACCTGCTTGTCGAGAGCTCGGGTGACCCGCGACATCAGCTTAGTCTCGGCTTTGCGAGCCAGAATCTCCAGCGTCTGCGCCTGGTTCCGCTTGTTCAGGACCAGCCGCTCAAAGTTCTTCGAGTCCAGAACAAAGACCTCGGTTGGTTGAACGCAGATAACGGACTGGGCGTAGGTGCTCAGGTCCATTCCGTGCTCAATGTCGCCGATCATCTCGCCTGGCCCGATCAGGGAGATTTCGACGTGCCGCTGCGACTGCCGGTGCTCGGCGGCCGCGTAGCCTCGGCGGCGGATCGGCTTGTCCCAGAGCTGCTGGTGCCGGCGCGACTGCGACCGCTCGTCTGCCGGGTTCCTGTGTGGGATCCAGCGGTGTGGGATCTAGCGGTGTGGGATCTAGCGGTGTGGGATCCAGCGGTGTGGGATCTAGCGGTGTGGGATCCAGCGGTGTGGGATCCAGCGGTGTGGGATCTAGCGGTGTGGGATCCAGCGGTGTGGGATCTAGCGGTGTGGGATCCAGCGGTGTGGGATCTAGCGGTGTGGGATCCAGTGGTGTGGATCCAGCGGTGTGGGATCCAGCGGTATGGGATCCCGCGGTGTCGGATCCAGCGGTGTGGGATCCAGCGGTGTGGGTTATCCAGCGGTATGGGATCCAGCGGTGTGGGATCCAGCGGTGTGGTTTATCCAGCGGTATGGGATCTAGCGGTGTGGGATCTAGCAGTGTGGGATCTAGTGGTGTGGTTTATCCAGCGGTATGGGATCTAGCGGTGTGGGATCCAGCGGTGTGGGATCCAGCGGTGTGGGACCAGCAGGTATGGGATCCAGCGGTGTGGGTTATCCAGCGGTATGGGATCCAGCGGTATGGATCCAGCGATGTGATCCAGCGGTGTGGTTTATCCAGCGGTATGGGATCCAGCGATGTGGGATCCAGCGGTGTGGTTTATCCAGCGGTATGGGATCCAGCGATGTGGGATCCAGCGGTGTGGTTTATCCAGCGGTATGGGATCCAGCGGTGTGGGACCAGCGGTGTGGGATCCAGCGGTGTGGTTTATCCAGCGGTATGGGATCCAGCGGTGTGGGACCCAGCGGTGTGGGATCCAGCGGTGTGGTTTATCCAGCGGTGTGGGATCCAACAGTGCGTGCAGGAAGGTGTGAGACTTGTCGGTGCTAAGTAAGTAGTGTGGGACTTAATGGGACCAAGAGAGGAGTGCGCCGGCTATAACGGGATCAAGAGTGTGGAATCTAGTTCGCTTACAGTGAAAATAAAGAAGAGTCTATTATATAATAGCTTACAGATCTGTTTGGGAATTTCTGAATATTTCTCTCCCAAATGCTTTGTGCATCCCATTATTGCGGATCCCAGGTGAAGCGGCAGAGCGGCAAGGGGAGAGAGAGATCAAAGCCGGCATCAGTGGCATCAATGGTTTTACAATCAATTCAAATGAGAACAATTCTTATAGCTTTTTTTAGCCAGCTCAAAGCTAGGGGTCTCATCGATTGAGCTTGTTTATTAAATAGGATGCTGAATAGAATTTGAGCTGCATCCCGGATGTGCCGAGCTCTTTGTGATGAAGAATCTCTCCCCAAACCCTTAGTGTGCGTTTCATTCGACTATAGAAAGTGAAAAATGATTTTAAGGGCATTTAAAAACTTCAGTCTAACTTCAAACTTCAGTCTATAAAAAGATTCGGTTACATATATGTATTTTGTATCATCCTAAATCATTCTAAATCATCCAAAATTATCCTAAATCATCCTAAATCATCCCATTCTAAATCATTCTAAATCATCCTAAATCATCCTAAATCATTCTAAACCGTTCTAAATCATCCTAAATCATCCTAAATCATTATAAATCATCCTAAATCATTCAAAATCATTCTAAATCATCCTAAATCATCCTAAATCATTATAAATCATTCTAAATCATTCTAAATCATCCTAAATCATCCTAAATCATTCTAAATCATCCTAAATCATCCTAAATCATTCTAAATCATCCTAAATCATCCTAAATCATTCTAAATCATTCTAAATCATCCTAAATCATTCAAAATCATTCTAAATCATCCTAAATCATTCTAAATCATTCTAAATAATCCTAAATCATCCTAAATCATCTTAAATCATCCTAAATCATTCTAAGTCATTATAAATCATCCTAAATCATTCTATCCGTTCTAAATCATTCTAAACCATTCAGTATGGTAGTTCATGTATAGAAGGCTAAAATGGTAGAAAAAATGTGCTTTTTAAAGGACAACCCGCTTTGAAATGATGCAATTTTTGAAGGCCTAATGCCTGATCAAAACACATTACCGAGACTGCATTAGATACGCTTGTAGTTTAATAGTACGTAGGATAGAACCTATAGAGAAAAGATGCATGCAATAATTCTAGGATACTCGTATTAGTTATAAATGTAAGATTTGAAGTGCGCGGAAAAATGAATGGAAAGGAAAGGAAAGTTATGTAATAAAAAGACGGTTTTATTACCATCGATTGTAGCCAGCGTATCTGACGGAATTTCTGATTCCATATTTTCTTGAATGTGAGGTTTTTTCGGTTAACAGTGTGGTGGTGGTAAATACTATAGCCAATAGGGTTGTTAATTTGGGCTTCAATAGTAATGTTAGTAAAGCTAGTTTATAGTGCTTATACAGCTTTAATGACTTATACCCTCCACCCATCCGCTGCTTCAGTGACCCTGAACCCTAAACTCTTCTCATTGTACTTTTATTAGTTTGCTTTTTGAAAAAATGAAGTAATTATTTCATTAGAAAAACTCACTGCTCCATCAGCTTGCCCATGATCTCCCGCTGCTGCAGATCCTCTGGACTGTCGTGCAAATGCAGCTGCGGATATTGGCTGTAGTGCTGGATTATGTCAACAACCAGTTTGGCTTGACCACTGTATTTGAGGTGCAATCAATTCAGGAATTACGGGTTCTGTATCTCTGCACGCTGTGGCTATCATTTGCACAAGATTCTCTATCCCTTCCAAGTCTCTGATTGGCTAGCACTGGTTTCTGTATCTCTTCAAACTGTAGCTATCAGTTGCGCAAGATCCTCTATCCCTTCCCAGTCTCTGATTGGCTGGCACTAGTTTCTGATTTCTTCACATTGTAGCTATCAGTTGCGCAAGATTCCCTATCCCTTCCTAGTCTCTGATTGGCTGCTGCATTTGAAGCTTGTATATAAAACGGCATAGAAAACTCTCAATGGCATAGAAAGGAGTCAGCGCACCTGAGAATAAAATAGAGCCCATTCAGCGCATCGCCCTGCTTCGCAATTGTCATTTCGAAGTTGAACATCTCCTTCCGCAGACTCATGGCCGCTTGCCGCTTGTACCTAGCCAGCCAATTGTCAAACACCGGACACTTGTTCACAAAATCGATTCGCTCCTTGAACTCGGCCTCTTGAACGGCCTTTAGCGACCGATTGTACAGAGCTCTGTTCACCACAATCAGCCTGGTGGTCTCGTCTGCGATGATGGACGCGTTACGGACGCAGTCTTTGTTGATCAGGGCCAGCTCGCCGAAACCTCTGCCCGCGCCTGAGGGTAAAAATTAACGATTCATCAACTAGCCTTTCGTCAACGACCTCCAAGTTAATTGCTGAAGGTCATCTGACATTTCTCTGAATATCTCTCCTATTTTACTCTACTTTCCGCTCTCTACTTCCGCTCTCAGCCTCCGTTTTCTCATTCATTTCCGCTCTCACTGCAGCCGGCACTCACCGAAGCTGACAATGTACTTCCCGTACTTGGTCCGGTCCAGTTCTTTCTTTTCTCCGCTAGCCGCGTCGCTGCTGTCGTCGACCAGCACCTGCGCCTCAGTTGGATCGTCCGGCACCGCCTCCGTGTTGATGTAAACACTGACTTTGCCGGTGAGGCAAATGTAGAAACTGATGGGATGGATATTGCGGCGTTTCAGTTGAAGGTCAACAGCCAGTAAATCTGTCCCACTCTGTGCCTCTCAATCCCCTCTGCCGCTGCCTCTCTCCAATCTACCTCTCCCTCTCCCCCTGCCTCTCCCTCTCCCCTCTGCCTCTCCCTCTCTCCCCTGCCTCTCCGTCTCTCCCCCTGCCTCTCCCTCTCTCCCTCCTGCCTCTCCCTCTCTCCCCTGCCTCTCCGTCTCTCCCCCTGCCTCTCCCTCTCTCCCTCCTGCCTCTCCCTCTCTCCCATCTACCTCTCTCTCTCCCCTCTGCCTCTCCCTCTCTCCCATCTGCCTCTCCCTCTTCCCTCTGCCTCTCCCTCTCCCCCTGCCTCTCCCTCTCTCCCGTCAACCTCTCCCTCTCTCCCCTCTGCCTCTCCCTCTCTCCCATCTACCTCTCTCTCTCCCCTCTGCCTCTCCCTCTCTCCCATCTGCCTCTCCCTCTTCCCTCTGCCTCTCCCTCTCCCCTGCCTCTCCCTCTCTCCCGTCAACCTCTCCCTCTCTCCCCTCTGCCTCTCCCTCTTCCCTCTGCCTCTCCCTCTCCCCTGCCTCTCCCTCTCTCCCGTCAACCTCTCCCTCTCTCCCTCTGCCTCTCCCTCTCTCCCCTGCCTCTCCCTCTCTCCCGTCTGCCGCTCCCTCTCCCATCTGCCTCTCCCTCTCTCCCATCTGCCTCTCCCTCTCTCCCCTCTGTCTCACCAGTCTCCTTGGTCTCCCTGTCGAATGATGACGTCATCGCGTGGACTCTCGCGAAATTCGCAATTTCTCAAAATATCTTTAGCCACATCTGCAGTTAGGAAAGTGGAGTTAAAAGCAAATTAAGAGTGCTGTTGTCGATTGGCCTTGCACTTTATGTGGGTGAAAACACCACCCCCCTTGTCACAATTGATTTTATTGTCGCCGTCAACCCCGTGTTTGGCTGCAGATTACGACTGAGACAAGCACTGGCTCATTCCGGCCTGGCGACTGCAATCCCATGCTTAGGGAATATGTATTATGCATTAGGTTGATGGCCAAAAGCCTCACAATGGATTTATAGAGTGGCTCATTTCCGGTGCGGGGCAACTCAGCTCAACTCTCTTTCACTGCTCAGTTTCTCCCCGCCGGGGGGGGGAGGGGCGATGTGACAGCGCAGACGGTGCAGATAGCCGCTTCCCAACGGTCGGTCAGGTGCCGCCTGGGTGAAGCTGAAGGCCCCCCATCACTGAAGCTGGGTTAATAAGCGATGAAGCTAAGATGATTTATAAATGTGGTGGTTGCTGGGACCAAGGGCAGGCATGCGCACGGCAGTATGGGCATGCAGTGCTCAGACGTATTTTTTTACTCAAGCATACGAGCGCCAACGTGCCAAACAGCGGGTTGCCATGGCAACTGCTGGCTTAGTGCGGAAGGGAATCGCTGAGTCAGTGAATCTCAGTCAGTCAGTCAGTCAGGGATCAGTTGCCACGGGAGCCAGTCTCCTCCCCTCTCCGGCTCCGAGACAATTACCTTGAGCACACAAAGGACGCGGCTGCTCATGCTGCAGGGTCTGTACTCTGATTTTCTAACTGCTTTTTTAGAAGCACAGAAGGAGGCAGTTTCGTGATGAGGCAGGATTTATTTTATAGTCGATTAATTCCTTATTCCAAGCTCCTCTATTTGAGGAGTTGATTGAGATGGAAGGTAATGAGCGATGAATATTTGCCAATCTCTCTCTTAGTGGCTGGGTGTGAGAAATGTAAATTCAGCCCGGTGAGCGTGTTTGCCTAATGAAAATTTATACAGTGACTACTCAATAGGGAAGGAGTGCGAGTTCTCTCAGGTTCTCCAGGTAAGTGGTGCAAGAATTCAGAATTGAGGAGGGATTCACAAAGTTGAGAAACGTATGATTAAAGTTGAGAAGCGCATGAAGCCTATGACCAAAGTTAAGTAGCCTATGACCAAAGTTAAGTAGCCTATGACCAAAGTTAAGTAGCCTATGACCAAAGTTAAGAAGCTTATGACCAAAGTTAAGAAGGGTATGACCATGTTGAGAAGCTTATGACCATAGTTGAGAAGCGTATGACCAAAGTTGAGAAGCGTATGACTAAATTTGAGAAGAGTTTGGCCAAAATTACAAAGCATATGATCAAAGTTGAAAAGTCACGAGTAATGACCAAAGTTAAGAAGCCTATGACCAAAAGTAAGAAGCGTGTAATGACCAAAGTTGAGAAGCTTATGAGCAAAGTTACTTGTAAGAAACCTATGACCAAATTTAAGTAGCATATGACCAAAGTTAAAAAGCCTATATGACCAAAGTTAAGAGCTGATGACCAAAGTTGAGAAACCTATGACCAAAGTTAAGAAACTCTGACCAATAGCGCACAGTATAGTTGAAGTCAAACAGTTCAATAAATAATTTCAGATAAACAATATTTACCTGGCTTAATCTTCAACGGGCACTTCGTTAGAAACCAGCCGACCAGTTCGTTCAGTTCCGAGTCGTGCCGCTGCACAGGCGGCTTGCTGATGCACTCAACTATCTGCTCCAGCGACATGGCCGAGATTCAGTCGGGTGCGGAGTGATTCTTGACTGCAGGACTGGTGCTTCCCCTTGGCTGCCGCTTGTCAGGTCGGGGCAGGCAAACAGGCAGAGTTTGCAGTGGCCGCCACTATTGCGGCTTCTCTTGTTATGTAGCCGCTGCCTCTTTACGGTGCCTCATCTCGCCTTCTCTCCCCCCACCCCAACTCCTAGCCGTCCCCCTTAGTAACCGGGGCTTGACAACTGTATTGGCGGCCAATAAAAGATGAGGCGGCTGCACTGCCTCTATAACTGAATCTTTTTAGAGAGAGTAGCAATTGGAGTGCTGGGGAGTGCGGGCGGCAAGGCAGGGGCAGAGAGCTGAGAGGGTGCGAGCATGCAGTGAACTCAGGGCCTCAGTGGATAGCTGAATAACTGCTGCAGGCTCTTCTTCATTGTGACATTGTGCTACCCGCAGATAAAATTGAGAACAATACAATAATATGACACGCTGCCGAAATGCACTGGCCATGCAGAAGCTAATAGTTTTTGTCTACTGCCGTATCTAATAGTTTATTATTGTCAATAAATCTTGCCTGCACCTGGGCTGTACCTGCTGGGCGTTCGGGCGAAAAACGAAGGCTCTGCTTTTGCACTCAAGTAGGCACTAAACCTGAGCAATGTACTGCTGAAAACAGCCTATATAAGAGTAGAAATATTAATTAAATATAATTATTAATTTTAGTAATTAGTAAATCAATACTCATCAATATCATACGCCAGAGCAGACGATCTGAGCAGTGCAGGGCGCTCCCTACCTGGCCAAAAACAAATTGAAACCATAAAATATTGAACTGCGACTTGACAGGTTTATTGCCTGAACCGACTCGGGTCCTGGCCCAGTTCATTTTTTATATATTTCTCTCTCTCCCTCTCTCCGACTCAAGTCGCACCTGCAATGAATTTTTTTTAGTCAAGAGTGTTTTATGGCTTTCATTTTTTTGGGCTAGATCTCGAACTCTTACTGAACTTCAAAGTGGCGCAAGTTTACTTTGAAGTCTGGGATGGAGCTTAAATAAAATGCTGCACCTCGAGA
>NIVC01003796.1:12500-24647 GCA_002269645.1 Macrostomum lignano
ACAATAGCGTCACCTGTTAGACAGGAGCGTCACTAGTAAGGCAACCAGCAGGTCTGATACCCGGTATAAATCCCCACAAGTTACAATATCCTGTGCTCTGGAGCATCTGCAGGATGTCTGCTTCCGTAAAGCTCACAGCACAGCTGACTTCTCATGATTTATGACAACTGCTCGCAAATATATAACTGCCTCAGTGCCAACTGATGCAGACTTCTGCTCACTCACTCGCCCAGCTTCATCCTTGGCGTCTCAGTCTCAGTTTCACTTGATATCTTACCCTCAGTCTCACACTTGACATCTTACCCTCAGTCTCACACTTGATATCTTACCCTCAGTCTCACACTTGATATCTCACCCTCAGTCTCACACTTGATATCTCACCCTCAGTCTCACACTTGATATCTCACCCTCAGTCTCACAGTTGAGATCTCACCCTCAGTCTCACAGTTGAGATCTCACCCTCAGTCTCACACTTGATATCTCACCCTCAGTCTCACACTTGATATCTCACCCTCAGTCTCACACTTGATATCTCACCCTCAGTCTCACAGTTGAGATCTCACCCTCAGTCTCACACTTGATATCTCACCCTCAGTCTCACAGTTGATATCTCACCCTCAGTCTCACACTTGATATCTCACCCTCAGTCTCATACTTGATATCTCACCCTCAGTCTCACAGTTGAAATCTCACCCTCAGTCTCACACTTGACATCTTACCCTCAGTCTCACACCTGAGATCTCACCCTCAGTCTCACACTTGATGAGAAGTTGAGGGAAATGAGTTTGCTATTCAAGCTCCTCATAGCAGTTTGCTATGCTCAGCTGACTTCCTTCAGACAATCAGCTGTTTCAGCTCAAGCCACTCAAGGTAAGAGAAAGCCAGAGAATCCAGTTTCATAAATTAATAAAAGAAAACTTACATTTTTATTACTATTTAAAAGTTTTACGACGCTAATCGCTTCTAAGGTTAATTGCCCGAATAAATTAAAAGCTCGAAAGCTGCTAACTCTTTGAGCAGCCCGACTCTTCGTGCCTCAGTCTGTCTCTCTCTCCTTCGCGTGAGTCCCAATGTTAGGTGATGCAGCCATTTCTTTAAGCTCCGATTAAAGGGCTATAATTAATGCATTCATTCGTATAACAGCTCAACTTGCGCCTCTGCTTTGTTAAAGAGTTGCCGAAATTTCTTGCCTCGCTCGCTGTTTCGCCTAGCAAAAAACTATAAAATAGCTTGACCAACTTTTTTGTGGCCTTGAGGCTGAATGAGCAAGGCCTGCATGAAGAATGAAGGTTGCTGCGGTTATTCTGCGCGCGAAAAAGCATGCAACTCATTATTTGATTGTCTTGGCTCTTTGCTAAAGCTTTTGCCTGCTGGTCACTTTTTGTGGCACCTTTATGATTGTTAGAGCTTTGGGTATTATGCCTTCTGCTTATTCATCTTCCTGCACTTACTCCCTTCTCTCTCCCTTCTCTCTCCCTTCTCTCTCCCTTCTCTCTCCCTTCTCTCTCTCCCTTCTCTCTCCCTTCTCTCTCTCCCTCCTCTCTCCCTTCTCTCTCTCCCTTCTCTCTCCCTTCTCTCTCTCCCTCCTCTCTCCCTTCTCTCTCTCCCTTCTCTCTCTCCCTTCTCTCTCTCCCTTCTCTCTCCCTTCTCTCTCCCTTCTCTCTCCCTTCTCTCTCTCCCTTCTCTCTCCCTTCTCTCTCTCCCTCCTCTCTCCCTTCTCTCTCTCCCTTCTCTCTCTCCCTTCTCTCTCTCCCTTCTCTCTCCTTCTCTCTCCCTTCTCTCTCTCCCTTCTCTCTCCCTTCTCTCTCCCTTCTCTCCCCTTCTCTCTCCCTTCTCTCTCCCTTCTCTCTCCCTTCTCTCTCCCTTCTCTCCCCTTCTCTCTCCCTTCTCTCTCTCCCTTCTCTCTCCCTTCTCTCTCTCCCTTCTCTCTCTCCCTTCTCTCTCCCTTCTCTCTCCCTTCTCTCTCCCTTCTCTCTCCCTTCTCTCCCCCTTCTCTCTCCCTTCTCTCTCTCCCTTCTCTCTCCCTTCTCTCTCTCCCTTCTCTCTCCCTTCTCTCTCCCTTCTCTCTCCCTTCTCTCTCCCTTCTCTCTCCCTTCTCTCTCCCTTCTCTCTCTCCCTTCTCTCTCTCCCTTCTCTCTCCCTTCTCTCTCCCTCCTCTCTCCCTTCTCTCTCTCCCTTCTCTCTCTCCCTTCTCTCTCTCCCTTCTCTCTCCCTTCTCTCTCCCTTCTCTCTCTCCCTTCTCTCTCCCTTCTCTCTCTCCCTCCTCTCTCCCTTCTCTCTCCCTTCTCTCTCCCTTCTCTCTCCCTTCTCTCCCCCTTCTCTCTCCCTTCTCTCTCTCCCTCCTCTCTCCCTTCTCTCTCTCCCTTCTCTCTCCCTTCTCTCTCCCTTCTCTCTCTCCCTTCTCTCTCTCCCTTCTCTCTCCCTTCTCTCTCCCTTCTCTCTCCCTTCTCTCCCCCTTCTCTCTCCCTTCTCTCTCTCCCTTCTCTCTCCCTTCTCTCTCTCCCTTCTCTCTCTCCCTTCTCTCTCCCTTCTCTCTCCCTTCTCTCTCCCTTCTCTCTCCCTTCTCTCTCCCTTCTCTCTCCCTTCTCTCTCTCCCTTCTCTCTCTCCCTTCTCTCTCCCTTCTCTCTCCCTTCTCTCTCCTTCTCTCTCTCCCTTCTCTCTCTCCCTTCTCTCTCTCCCTTCTCTCTCCCTTCTCTCTCCTTCTCTCTCTCCCTTCTCTCTCCCTTCTCTCTCTCCCTCCTCTCTCCCTTCTCTCTCCCTTCTCTCTCCCTTCTCTCCCCCTTCTCTCTCCCTTCTCTCTCTCTCTCCTCTCTCCCTTCTCTCTCTCCCTTCTCTCTCCCTTCTCTCTCCCTTCTCTCTCTCCCTTCTCTCTCCCTTCTCTCTCTCTCCCTCCTCTCTCCCTTCTCTCTCCCTTCTCTCTCCCTTCTCTCCCCCTTCTCTCTCCCTTCTCTCTCTCCCTTCTCTCTCCCTTCTCTCTCTCCCTTCTCTCTCTCCCTTCTCTCTCCCTTCTCTCTCCCTTCTCTCTCCCTTCTCTCTCCCTTCTCTCCCCCTTCTCTCTCCCTTCTCTCTCTCCCTTCTCTCTCCCTTCTCTCTCTCCCTTCTCTCTCTCCCTTCTCTCTCCCTTCTCTCTCTCCCTTCTCTCTCTCCCTTCTCTCTCCCTTCTCTCTCTCCTTCTCTCTCTCCCTTCTCTCTCCCTTCTCTCTCCCTTCTCTCTCCCTTCTCTCTCCCTTCTCTCTCCCTTCTCTCTCCCTTCTCTCTCTCCCTTCTCTCTCTCCCTTCTCTCTCCCTTCTCTCTCCCTCCTCTCTCCCTTCTCTCTCTCCCTTCTCTCTCTCCCTTCTCTCTCCCTTCTCTCTCCCTTCTCTCTCCCTCCTCTCTCCCTTCTCTCTCCCTTCTCTCTCTCCCTTCTCTCTCCCTTCTCTCTCCCTTCTCTCTCTCCCTTCTCTCTCCCTTCTCTCTCCCTTCTCTCTCCCTTCTCTCTCTCCCTTCTCTCTCCCTTCTCTCTCCCTTCTCTCTCCCTTCTCTCTCTCCCTTCTCTCTCCCTTCTCTCTCCCTCCTCTCTCCCTTCTCTCTCCCTTCTCTCCCCCTTCTCTCTCTCCCTTCTCTCTCCCTTCTCTCTCCCTTCTCTCCCCCTTCTCTCTCCCTTCTCTCTCTCCCTTCTCTCTCCCTTCTCTCTCCCTCCTCTCTCCCTTCTCTCTCCCTTCTCTCCCCCTTCTCTCTCTCCCTTCTCTCTCCCTTCTCTCTCCCTTCTCTCTCCCTTCTCTCTCCCTTCTCTCTCCCTTCTCTCTCCCTTCTCTCTCCCTTCTCTCTCTCCTCTCTCTCTCCCTTCTCTCTCCCTCCTCTCTCCCTTCTCTCTCCCTTCTCTCCCCCTTCTCTCTCTCCCTTCTCTCTCCCTTCTCTCTCCTCTCTCTCTCCCTCCTCTCTCCCTTCTCTCCCCCTTCTCTCTCTCCCTTCTCTCTCCCTCCTCTCTCCCTTCTCTCTCCCTCCTCTCTCCCTTCTCTCTCCCTCCTCTCTCCCTTCTCTCCCCCTTCTCTCTCCCTTCTCTCTCCCTCCTCTCTCCCTTCTCTCTCCCTCCTCTCTCCTTCTCTCTCCCTCCTCTCTCCCTTCTCTCCCCCTTCTCTCTCCCTTCTCTCTCCCTCCTCTCTCTCTCCTCTCTCCCTCCTCTCTCCCTCCTCTCTCCCTCCTCTCTCCCTTCTCTCTCCCTTCTCTCTCCCTTCTCTCCCCTTCTCTCTCCCTTCTCTCTCTCTCCCTTCTCTCCCTTCTCTCTCCCTTCTCTCTCCCTTCTCTCTCCCTTCTCCCTCCCTTCTCCCCTCCCTTCTCTCCTCGCCTTTTCTATACGGTTCCATTAATAATCGTGAACGAATGGCAAATTTGGTTATGCCAAAACCATACTTGCAGCAGCCAATTTTCCCCAGTTTTTAATTGCTGAGTCGGTCGTCCAAAGCTTGAGAAAGCACACTCTCTCTCTATCTGCGCTGCATTTTGTATCCATTGTTAGTTGCATTTTTTAAAGTAATTAATTAACAACAGCAACTTTTTTTTCGTTTGCTAATTTATGAGCAGCTTTATGCTACCATAAACTCAACGCTATAGTTGAATATGAGATTGCAAAAAGTTTTGGGAACCCTCTAAGTTAGGCATCAGAGTGTTTTTAACTGAAGAAATTTTTTCAGTAGCTTAGCAGGCACTCATGAAGCCCTGCAGCCAACTGCAATCATGATTTTTTCAATCCGCTGCAACATTGGCTGTCGCTAACAGGGGCCTTTTTGTACCCAAGTTTCACTGCACTAATATTTTTTTAACCCTGGGAGCAGAGGATGCATTGGTCTACCATTGTATATGTCTGTCTGTCTGTCTGTCTGTCTGTCTGTCTGTCTGTCTGTCTGTCTGTCTGTCTGTCTGTCTGTCTGTTCTACTGTCTGTGTGTTTACGTGGACTTTTTGGAAGTTCAGTAGCCTCGTTAGCTGGACCAACCGGTGTAGGTAGACCACTTAGGTGGACCACCAAATAATTTTGTCTCTGGTGGGGTTAAGACGTTGATGAGGATCTCACATTAATGTCAGGCGGGTCAAGAAAGGCTTAAGCAATTTTGGGATGTCTAGCATGGATTTTGCCAAAGTTATTTGCATTTCAGTTTAGCTGGACCTCCAGCCTGGTCTACCTAAACCGAGCGAGTCTGGTCCACGTAAACCGAAAAATTTCAGAAAATTTTTCGAAATCGTCTGTTTGTGTCTGTTTGTGTCTGTTTGTGTCTGTTTGTGTATAGCAGTTATTAAGCATAGATTCAATGCAAAACTGAATTTTTTACAGATCATTACCTTACGAACAAAGGGCTATGTTGGCATCATATTATGACCGCTACTGGCTTTAAAACAATATGCGTTCAGTTCTTTGACATTCAAGTAGGTGCGCAGGTTAATTAAAAATTCTGAAACCTCGTATGCGAAATGAATTTGATACAGTAAACTTTAAACTCCATTTAATTAGCTCAGTTCCAGCAATTCCGGTATCGTACTCTGAGCACAGACTCACAGAGTAAGACACCAACGTAAAGAAATCCAATTCGCTAACCAGATCAAACGATAAAGACTCCGAGACAAGAAAGATATTTAAGTGAAGCTTAAATAGTATTCTTCAATGACTTCTCAAGAACTCCCAGTGGTCCTTGATAGCCACACTGTGTAAATGCGAATTTCTGAGGCTCTACCATTACACAAGAAGAAAATAGCAACTTCATGAATTAAGTGCTTGCCAATTCTATCCTAAACACTATGGGATATCCTGTTCTATCCTCCTCCAATGTTGGAAGAAGAAGATCCTAAGCTGCAGCCTTTCAAGTGCAAAGTTGAAGATGCAATTTACCTAATTGAAAAGGACAATTCATACATGTACATGCAAAAGATTTGATCAAGAGGACGCAATTAAGAAGGGCCTTTTAGCTAGCGATCGGGTCTCTGACTCTCTAGCAAAAGGTCGACTTGATTGCGGTCCCAGTAAAACTAAGAACGCATTAACAGTCAGCCTAACACTCACTGTCTGTTTGGTCCACGTAAACACATGTGCAGGAGTATAGGGTTGGAACAGACAGACAGACAGACCTCCCTTTCTATAATTGGCTGGTTAACACTTAGGAGGATAGATCCACCCCAACAATGGGACCGACCGCAGCCAATAGGAAACCCGCAAGCGTTCTGAAGGTAAGACAGTGGAGAGAGGGATATATAATGTCTAAGCGGGTGGTCCACGTAAACCATGGCGTAGTGAGACCAGACACAGACAGTTTAAAAGAAAGTACTTATAATCCATACTATACAACTCTAAAGGATTGCAATTGTATAGATTAGAACGGTTTTTTATACTTAATAGGTCTAATGTTAATCCTTACTCCAAGTTTCATCCATATATAAATTTATTGTGCCAAAAACTGTAATCTACAACCAAGATATGATACCCGCAAAAAAGGACGCCAAGCCTAAAATAAAAACTAAAAAAACACCGTCGCAAAAAGCCACTGCGAAATCGAAGAAGCCGCATCGCCTGGTGAAAATCATCAGTCTGCTCGCAAATCCGTCGACACCGAGTCCAGAAAAGTGAGTTTCGTTTGATGATCTCAAAGTAGCTAGCTGCAGGCCTGCAACTCAATTGCTGTAGAGAAGCTGGTCCACCTAACCTACAGACACAACTGAATCAGCTCTCTCAGTCTGTTTGAGGCTTTGGCTCTCAGAAGGTGGTCCACCTAACCTACAGACACAACTCGAACAGATTTCTCTGTCTGTTTGAGGCTCTGGCTCTCAGAGCGCCGAGAAAGTTTAGTGCCGAGAATGCTTCAGTTTGTTAGAATGCAATCAGAACAGATTCCTAGAAAGTGAGCTAGTCCAGCATCGAGGTAGAACATCTGGATGTGTAACGAGAGGCTCTCGGAGATTCCTGGCTCAGATTATCGCCTAGAAGTGCTGTAGAATAGCTGGTCCACCTAACCTACAGACACAACTCGAACAGATTTCTCTGTCTGTTTGAGGCTCTGGCTCTCAGAGCCGCTGAGAAAGTTTAGTGCCGAGAATGCTTCAGTTTGTTAGAATGCAATCAGAACAGATTCCTAGAAAGTGAGCTAGTCCAGCATCAAGCAGAACATCTGGATGTGTAACGAAGTCTCTCGGAGATCCTGGCTCAGATTATCGCCTAGAAGTGCTGTGGAGTAGCTGGTCCACCTAACCTACAGACACAACTCGAACAGATTTCTCTGTCTGTTTGAGGCTCTGGCTCTCAGAGCCGCCGAGAAAGTTTAGTGCCGAGAATGCTTCAGTTTGTTAGAATGCAATCAGAACAGATTCCTAGAAAGTGAGCTAGTCCAGCATCAAGGCGGAACATCTGGATGTGTAACGAGAGGCTCTCGGAGATTCCTGGCTCAGATTATCGCCTAGAAGTGCTGTAGAATAGCTGGTCCACCTAACCTACAGACACAACTCGAACAGATTTCTCTGTCTGTTTGAGGCTCTGGCTCTCAGAGCCGCCGAGAAAGTTTAGTGCCGAGAATGCTTCAGTTTGTTAGAATGCAATCAGAACAGATTCCTAGAAAGTGAGCTAGTCCAGCATCAAGGTAGAACATCTGGATGTGTAACGAGAGGCTCTCGGAGATTCCTGGCTCAGATTATCGCCTAGAAGTGCTTTGGAGTAGCTGGTCCACCTAACCTACAGACACAACTCGAACAGATTTCTCTGTCTGTTTAGGGCTCTGGCTCTTAGTGGTCCACATAACTACAGACACAACTGAATCAGCTCTCTCAGTCTGTTTGAGGCTTTGGCTCTCAGTAGCTGGTCCACCTAACCTACAGACACAACTCGAACAGATTTCTCTGTCTGTTTAAGAGCTCTGGCTCTCAGAGCCGCCGAGAAAGTTTAGTGCCGAGAATGCTTCAGTTTGTTAGAATGCAATCAGAACATATTCCTAGAAAGTGAGCTAGTCCAGCATCAAGGCAGAACATCTGGATGTGTAACGAAAGTCTCTCGGAGACTCCTGGCTCAGATTATCGCCTAGAAGTGCTGTAGAATAGCTGGTCCACCTAACCAACAGACACAACTCGAACAGATTTCTCTGTCTGTTTGAGGCTCTGGCTCTCAGAGCCGCCGAGAAAGTTTAGTGCCGAGAATGCTTCAGTTTGTTAGAATGCAATCAGAACAGATTCCTAGAAAGTGAGCTAGTCCAGCATCAAGGCAGAACATCTGGATGTGTAACGAAAGTCTCTCGGAGACTCCTGGCTCAGATTATCGCCTAGAAGTGCTGTGGAGTAGCTGGTCCACCTAACCTACAGACACAACTCGAACAGATTTCCTGTCTGTTTGAGGCTCTGGATCTCAGAGCCGCGAGAAAGTTTAGTGCCGAGAATGCTTCAGTTTGTTAGAATGCAATCGAACATATTCCTAGAAAGTGAGCTAGTCCAGCATCGAGGAGAACATCTAGATGTGTAACGAGAGGCTCTCGGAGATTCCTGGCTCAGATTATCGCCTAGAAGTGCTTTGGAGTAGCTGGTCCACCTAACCTACAGACACAACTCGAACAGATTTCTCTGTCTGTTTAGGGCTCTGGCTCTTAGGTGGTCCACATAACCTACAGACACAACTGAAGCAGCTCTCTCAGTCTGTTTGAGGCTTTGGCTCTCAGTAGCTGGTCCACCTAACCTACAGACACAACTCGAACAGATTTCTCTGTCTGTTTAAGGCTCTGGCTCTCAGAGCCGCCGAGAAAGTTTAGTGCAGAAAATGCTTCAGTTTGTTAGAATGCAATCAGAACAGATTCCTAGAAAGTGAGCTAGTCCAGCATCAAGGCAGAACATCTGGATGTGTAACGAAAGTCTCTCGGAGACTCCTGGCTCAGATTATCGCCTAGAAGTGCTGTGGAGTAGCTGGTCCACCTAACCTACAGACACAACTCGAACAGATTTCTCTGTCTGTTTAGGGCTCTGGCTCTTAGGTGGTCCACATAACCTACAGACACAACTGAATCAGCTCTCTCAGTCTGTTTGAGGCTTTGGCTCTCAGTAGCTGGTCCACCTAAACCTACAGACACAACTCGAACAGATTTCTCTGTCTGTTTAAGGCTCTCTGGCTCTCAGAGCCGCCGAGAAAGTTTAGTGCCGAGAATGCTTCAGTTTGTTAGAATGCAATCAGAACATATTCCTAGAAAGTGAGCTAGTCCAGCATCAAGGCAGAACATCTGGATGTGTAACGAAAGTCTCTCGGAGACTCCTGGCTCAGATTATCGCCTAGAAGTGCTGTAGAATGGCTGGTCCACCTAACCTACAGACACAACTCGAACAGATTTCTCTGTTTGAGGCTCTGGCTCTCAGAGCCGCCGAGAAAGTTTAGTGCCGAGAATGCTTCAGTTTGTTAGAACGCAATCAGAACAGATTCCTAGAAAGTGAGCTAGTCCAGCATCAAGGCAGAACATCTGGATGTGTAACGAAAGTCTCTCGGAGACTCCTGGCTCAGATTATCGCCTAGAAGTGCTGTGGAGTAGCTGGTCCACCTAACCTACAGACACAACTCGAACAGATTTCTCTGTCTGTTTGAGGCTCTGGATCTCAGAGCCGCCGAGAAAGTTTAGTGCCGAGAATGCTTCAGTTTGTTAGAATGCAATCAGAACAGATTCCTAGAAAGTGAGCTAGTCCAGCATCAAGGCAGAACATCTGGATGTGTAACGAGAGGCTCTCGGAGATTCCTGGCTCAGATTATCGCCTAGAAGTGCTGTAGAATAGCTGGTCCACCTAACCTACAGACACAACTCGAACAGATTTCTCTGTCTGTTTGAGGCTCTGGCTCTCAGAGCCGCCGAGAAAGTTTAGTGCCGAGAATGCTTCAGTTTGTTAGAATGCAATCAGAACATATTCCTAGAAAGTGAGCTAGTCCAGCATCGAGGTAGAACATCTGGATGTGTAACGAGAGGCTCTCGGAGATTCCTGGCTCAGATTATCGCCTAGAAGTGCTTTGAGTAGCTGGTCCACCTAACCTACAGACACAACTCGAACAGATTTCTCTGTCTGTTTAGGGCTCTGGCTCTTAGGTGTCGTCCACTAACCTACAGACACAACTGAATCAGCTCTCTCAGTCTGTTTGAGGCTTTGGCTCTCAGTAGCTGGTCCACCTAAACCTACAGACACAACTCGAACAGATTTCTCTGTCTGTTTAAGGCTCTGGCTCTCAGAGCCGCCGAGAAAGTTTAGTGCCAGAAAATGCTTCAGTTTGTTAGAATGCAATCAGAACAGATTCCTAGAAAGTGAGCTAGTCCAGCATCAAGGCAGAACATCTGGATGTTGTAACGAAAAGTCTCTCGGAGAACTCCTGGCTCAGATATCGCCTAGAAGTGCTGTGGAGTAGCTGGTCCACCTAACCTACAGACACAACTCGAACAGATTTCTCTGTCTGTTTTAGGGCTCTGGCTCTTAGGTGGTCCACATAACCTACAGACACAACTGAATCAGCTCTCTCAGTCTGTTTAGGCTTTGGCTCTCAGTAGCTGGTCCACCTAACCTACAGACACAACTCGAACAGATTTCTCTGTCTGTTTAAGGCTCTGGCTCTCAGAGCCGCCGAGAAAGTTTAGTGCCGAGAAATGCTTCAGTTTGTTAGAATGCAATCAGAACAGATTCCTAGAAAGTGAGCTAGTCCAGCATCAAGGCAGAACATCTGGATGTGTAACGAAAGTCTCTCGGAGACTCCTGGCTCAGATTATCGCCTAGAAGTGCTGTGGAGTAGCTGGTCCACCTAACCTACAGACACAACTCGAACAGATTTCTGTCTGTTTGAGGCTCTGGATCTCAGAGCCGCGCCGAGAAAGTTTAGTGCCGAGAATGCTTCAGTTTGTTAGAATGCAATCAGAACAGATTCTAGAAAGTGAGCTAGTCCAGCATCAAGCAGAACATCTGGATGTGTAACGAGAGGCTCTCGGAGATTCCTGGCTCAGATTATCGCCTAGAAGTGCTGTAGAATAGCTGGTCCACCTAACCTACAGACACAACTCGAACAGATTTCTCTGTCTGTTTGAGGCTCTGGCTCTCAGAGCCGCCGAGAAAGTTTAGTGCGAGAATGCTTCAGTTTGTTAGAATGCAATCAGAACATATTCCTAGAAAGTGAGCTAGTCCAGCATCAAGGTAGAACATCTGGATGTGTAACGAGAGGCTCTCGGAGATTCCTGGCTCAGATTATCGCCTAAAGTGCTGTGGAGTAGCTGGTCCACCTAAACCTACAGACACAACTCGAACAGATTTCTCTGTCTGTTTGAGGCTCTGGATCTCAGAGCCGCCGAGAAAGTTTAGTGGCAGAAAATGCTTCAGTTGTTAGAATGCAATCAGAACAGATTCCTAGAAAGTGAGCTAGTCCAGCATCAAGGTAGAACATCTGGATGTGTAACGAGAGGCTCTCGGAGATTCCTGGCTCAGATTATCGCTAGAAGTGCTTTGGAGTAGCTGGTCCACCTAACCTACAGACACAACTCGAACAGATTTCTCTGTCTGTTTGAGGCTTCTGGATCTCAGAGCCGCCGAGAAAGTTTAGTGCCGAGAATGCTTCAGTTTGTTAGAATGCAATCAGAACAGATTCCTAGAAATTGAGCTAGTCCAGCATCAAGGCAGCAGAACATCTGGATGTGTAACGAGAGGCTCTCGGAGATTCCTGGCTCAGATTATCGCCTAGAAGTGCTGTGGAGTAGCTGGTCCACCTAACCTACAGACACAACTCGAACAGATTTCTCTGTCTGTTTAGGGCTCTGGCTCTTTAGGTGGTCCACATAACCTACACACACAACTGAAGCAGCTCTCTCAGTCTGTTTGAGGCTTTGGCTCTCAGTAGCTGGTCCACCTAACCTACAGACACAACTCGAACAGATTTCTCTGTCTGTTTGAGGCTCTGGCTCTCAGAGCGCCGAGAAAGTTTAGTGCCGAGAATGCTTCAGTTTGTTAGAATGCAATCAGAACATATTCCTAGAAAGTGAGCTAGTCCAGCATTCAAGGCAGAACATCTGGATGTGTAACGAAAGTCTCTCGGAGACTCCTGGCTCAGATTATCGCCTAGAAGTGCTGTAGATAGCTGGTCCACCTAACCTACAGACACAACTCGAACAGATTTTCTCTGTCTGTTTGAGGCTCTGGCTCTCAGA
>NIVC01003797.1:0-76331 GCA_002269645.1 Macrostomum lignano
ATCCTCAATTACTCACTACAGATCGACTGTTAGCAGGCACCAACCAGAGTGCCCTCAATGCACTAACAGCAGAGTGCCAGAAATGCACTAACCAGAGTGCCAGCATGCACTAACCAGAGTGCCAGCAATGCACTAACCAGAGTGCCAGCAGTGCACTAACCAGAGTGCCCAACATGCACTAACCAGAGTGCCAACAATGCACTAACCAGAGTGCCAGAAATGCACTAACCAGAGTGCCAACAATGCACTAACCAGAGTGCCAGAAATGCACTAAACCAGAGTGCCAACAATGCACTAACCAGAGTGCCAACAATGCACTAACCAGAGTGCCAACAATGCACTAACCAGAGTGCCAGAAATGCACTAACCAGAGTGCCAACATGCACTAACCAGAGTGCCAACAATGCACTAACCAGAGTGCCAACGATGCACAATGCACTAACCAGAGTGCCAGCAATGCACTAACCAGAGTGCCAACGATGCCAACAATGCACTAACCAGAGTGCCAACAATGCACTAACCAGAGTGCCAACGATGCCAACAATGCACTAACCAGAGTGCCAGCAATGCACTAACCAGAGTGCCAACGATGCCAACAATGCACTAACCAGAGTGCCAACAATTCACTAACCAGAGTGCCCTCATGCACCAACCAGAGTGCCCTCAATGCACTAACCAGAGTGCCCTCAATGCACCAACCAGAGTGCCCTCAATGCACCAACCAGAGTGCCCTCAATGCACTAACCAGAGTGCCCTCAATGCACCAACCAGAGTGCCCTCAATGCACTAACCAGAGTGCCCTCAATGCACACAACAGAGTGCCCTCAATGCACTAACCAGAGTGCCCTCAATGCACTAACCAGAGTGCCAGAAATGCACTAACCAGAGTGCCAGCAGTGCACTAACCAGAGTGCCAGCAGTGCACTAACCAGAGTGCCAACAATGCACTAACCAGAGTGCCAACAATGCACTAACCAGAGTGCCAACAATGCACTAACCAGAGTGCCAACAATGCACTAACCAGAGTGCCAGAAATGCACTAACCAGAGTGCCAACAATGCACTAACCAGAGTGCCAACAATGCACTAACCAGAGTGCCAACGATGCCAACAATGCACTAACCAGAGTGCCAACGATGCCAACAATGCACTAACCAGAGTGCCAGCAATGCACTAACCAGAGTGCCAACGATGCCAACAATGCACTAACCAGAGTGCCAACAATGCACTAACCAGAGTGCCAACATGCACTAACCAGAGTGCCAGCAATGCACTAACCAGAGTGCCAACGATGCCAACAATGCACTAACCAGAGTGCCAACAATGCACTAACCAGAGTGCCAACAGTGCACTAACCAGAGTGCCAGCAATGCACAAACCAGAGTGCCAGCATTGCACTAACCAGAGTGCCAGCAATGCACTAACCAGAGTGCCAACGATGCCAACAATGCACTAACCAGAGTGCCAACAATGTACTAACCAGAGTGCCAACAGTGCACTAACCAGAGTGCCAGCATGCACAAACCAGAGTGCCAGCATTGCACTAACCAGAGTGCCAGCATTGCACTAACCAGAGTGCCAACGATGCCAACAATGCACTAACCAGAGTGCCAACAATGCACTAACCAGAGTGCCAACAGTGCACTAACCAGAGTGCCAGCAATGCACAAACCAGAGTGCCAGCATTGCACTAACCAGAGTGCCAGCAATGCACTAACCAGAGTGCCAGCAATGCCCTGCTAGCAAGGTGACAAATAAAAAAAGTTGATTTTTGAGCATAGAGTTCAGGATAATCCCATCAAGCTCAGAACCAGGGTAGGCCACGCCCTAGGTTAAAGCCAAGCGCATCTGCTAGAAAATTCAGTTAATCAAAGCCAAAGGCGTACATGGCAGCACCTGCTCTATACGCTGCTCATTCCAATAGCATTGCAGAGTGCGCAATCTGAAAGCAGTTTTCGACCCTTGCACCTCCGCCCTTTGACCGTCGCAAATCTTCGCAAATGATACGTACAGAGAGAGAGAATGTTAGAGGCAGGTAGGGTTGCGGAAATGCCTAATTAAAACTTTTTGCTTGCAAGTGTACAATTGAGTTCAAAGTCTGAAATTCTAAAAAATGCCCCAATATGTACGCTTGAAACTTAAGAAAGCACATGACGTGTCTAAACTGGAATGCGAAAGAGGCGTACCGTACTGAAGCGGTCACTCTGGAAAACTGGAGCTACTGCTGGCTGCTGCTCCTGCGAAAGCAAAAAGTGCAGCCTGAGCAGAAGCAGACTTGGCACTGTTCCCTTGCCCCCCCCCCTGGAGGCTGTGTTGGGGAGAAAAAAGTTACGAAGAAGAGTGGGAGTCTGGGCCAAAGCCTAGGGGATGACGGAGGGCAGCTGACTCACTGGAGTAGGGGATGCGCCGGATTAGGGCAGCCGTCCTGGGCTCAGCTCCAGTGCACTTGATGGGGTGGCGTGAGGGACATGCAGGTTGCTGGGAGCAACGGGAAGGGACGCATACAAGCTGCCACCCCAGTCTTGTTTAACCCTCTGGCGCCCTCTGGAGTCTCTCAGCCCCCCGCAACCCCTCGTTGCCATGGCTGTGTTGAGAACAAATAGTGGAAGGGGATGGAGGAGGGGAAGCGCTGCTCGTAGGAGACTGAGGGGCCTAGAAGGGGTGGCGGATCGATGATGAGGATGAGGAGAGGCGCCGGCCAGACAGGGGGCCGGAAAATCCCAGAGCGGGGGGCGAGCGCGCTGGAAAACTGCTGCCTTTCCTGTGGCGAATGTCTCGCTCCCCCTCTTCCCCATAATCCCACTCGCTGCTCGGTAGTTGTCGCTATATTTATCCCATTCGCGCACGTCATCAACTCCGCCGGGCCAGGCCTGGGATCTGGGATAATTGCGGAAGCCTCGTATTTTTAGTAGACTTTTTCAATCGTTTTTCCTCATACGCTGGCCAGACTCCCCTCTGCCCTGGGAGCTGCTGATATTGCAGGCCCGGCTGGGCGAGAGTACTGCAGGGAAATAAAAAGATTGCTGGCGAAACGGAAAAGCCGGAAATATCCCCAACCCCGATGAAATATCCCCTTTAAGCTGGCAGCAGCGACCACCCACGCCACCAAATAAATCTTGATCCGCTTTCCGCCAGCGCAGCTCGGACCGGCTGCTGCCAGAAAAAAATGAGAGAAAGGGGAGAGGGGAAAGAGGGGGAGGCGGGAGAGGAGGTTCTTACTCCCGAAAATTCCTGGCACAAAGCCAAGCCCCCGTGGGGACTGGCGGAGCTCGATTTCCAACGCCTCCGCATTTCCTCATTCTCAAGACTCCCTTTGTTCATGATTTAAAAAATCTCTCATACCTGCCCGTTGCGTCTGCTTCTTATGCAAGCACGGTGGCTTGCATTGCAGTTGTTTACCATTTCAGGCTTGTCACATTGTTTAGACCAAGGGTCGGCCGACTTTACATAAATTAAAGGCCAGAAAAAATAATCCAGCGCATGACTGCAGGCAGAGGTGGGAGGAGGGGGAGAGGATAGAGGGGGATGAGAGGAGAGGAGAGAAAATAGAAGAGAGCTGAGACAAGACAAACCTTGAGCGGGCTGGATTAGCAATATATAATTGCTAATATGCTAATAGCTTAATCCCTATTCCTCCTATTTGCGGCATTCAAGGACGCCAGCACGGGAGTCGGAATGAATAACTGGGTCATATTTCTGCCGTTGTCTTCTAAAAGCGCAGTACGCGTTAGCCTTGTTACGACATGACAGTACGTGAGAGGTAACCATGTCAAGCAGGCTTGCAATAAGCAGCCTTTTTCCGCTAACACCCATTAGCTGTTGCATAATTAACTTATTAGTAAACGAATTTCACCCGACAACTGTTGCTTTGATATTTTTCCATTAGCAGCTTGGGTAATTTTCCACAAGCCGAAATGAATTGAATTGACAAAGGCAGAATTTAAATTGTGATTGAGGATTTTTCAGCATTATTAGGTTCGATTAGGTTCAACTGTACAGGCACCGCTGACATGTAATAATAGTTTATTTAAATCCGCTCCAACAAAATACTTTATTACACAACAGGTAGTGGAGCAATTAGCATGGGACCTCATCCAGTAACTGTAGACTTCGGGAACAGAGTTCGGCTCGATTGACAAGTAAAGAAAGAAGCAGAAGATCCGGCTTTGGCAATATGTACAAAAATTAATTTCCAGATAGTCAATCATCTCGGGAAGAGAGCAGTTTTACAGGAAATACTTGAGTGTCGGTAGGGGGCCACAATTAACAGTTATAGGTAGCCTTCAAAATCAAACAAAAATTAAAGTAAACAAGCACAGGAAAAAAAACACAAATTTGCAGGTAATAAGTGGCTGTTTATTGAGGCAGGTAAAATAGTAATGACAGGCAAATAAAAGCAAGGTTTTGTCCTAGCGGACCTGCAGCGCTTCCAATTCTCAGGTAGATAATTAATAATAACTTTGCTCTGCTAAGCAGACTTGGAGCTTTTTAAAAGTTAGAAGACTATCAAAGTAAAAATGGAAATCAAGGTTAAAATACACAGAAGCCTGGCTGACTCGCCCTCGAGGAACAAAATTGAAGAGGTTGCAAGGCTGCTGCTTGATTTGAAGCACAGGGGAGCCTGAAGCTGTACAGGTTGAAATTTACAATAGAGAGTCAATTAGACAGAGGGAGAAACGAGCTGAAAATGCAGGTTAAGCTCTTGACCGCGCAAGGTTGTCCCCCCTGAGAACGCTTGAGAATTTGGCGACAGGGGACAACCGAGGGCCACAGAGAGAAAAAAGGGAGACAGACAGGAGACACGGAGCTAAGCAAATATCTTGAGAAGCGCTGGAAGTGCAAGAGAGCTGCTGAGCTGCTTTTAGAGGCGGAAGAAGCAAAAAATTAATAAACGAACAAAAAAGCAAAAAAGAAGCGAACAAATCAAGAGCAGGCCTCATAATTCAGGTAACTTAGTTAAACAGAGCCACAGGGCGGCACCAAGTAAAATACAGTTAAATAATATTTGAACAGTTGACTGTACACTTGTAATCGATGATTGCATTGCGGTCGTTGAGTAATTAGTATTAGGTAGGGTTTTGATCGGCACGTGTTTGACAAAGAAACTTGGCTCTATGCCAGACATCGCTGCACTATCTGCGCAAGCGACAGGCTGATATAGCTAGTCTTGAGTTCAGTGCTGGCTCAACCTGTACTCAGCCATGCCAGTCACTGAGGCGCCGACTGCGAATCGCACAGGAATAGCCGTGCTGTGGCTGCAACTGCTCTTGCTGCTTCCGCCATTGTAGCCAGAGTCTGGCGGGCTCAACCGGAAGTTAGTAGTTGACGATGACGATGAGGAAGCTGTTGATGAAGCCGAACTGCCAGTTTCATAATCCTCGAGAGAGTCGCAGGAGCTGGCGATGGTGAATTTAGCGGCAGGAGTGACTTTGGACTGAGCAGCGACATGGACGGCGGCTGGCGCGCTGGCCACGGCGGCCACGGCTGGCACGGCGGTGGTGACCAAGTGATCGCCGGAGGAGAACCACGGATGGCGCAGAATCTGCTCGATGGTAGGCCGGCGGGCGGCGTCCAGCTGCAGACAGGACATGATGAGGTCGCGGCAGGCTGGACTGACATATCGGCGGAAGTACGGCTCGCTGTTGCAGATCTGGTCGTCGCGCTCGAACGGAATGTCGCCGCAGACCATATCGAATAGCAGGATGCCCAGCGACCAGACCTCGGCCTTCTTGCCATTGTAGCGGTGCCAGCGGATCCACTCCGGTGGGCTGTACACACGGGTGCCTGGAAGGAACGAATAATGTTTTGACTGTAATTATATAAAAAGTACAAATTCAAAAAGCTGGTCAATTGTTTGCAGTGCCAAAACAATATACAGTTTTTTTATTTCTGGTTTCATTCAGCCCGCTGGGTGTGTCGGGACTCGGGGTGGGTCCCGGCTCCCGGACTGCTTGCGAATGTATTGCGTTTAAATCCGCCATAAAACTTTTTGCAAGTTTTCTTGCCACACTGACTGCCGGCTGACTGCACGGCTAAAGTGCGTTTGCACGAGCCGGCATTGGAATCCTAGCCCCGCTATGGCGCTATTGCCTTGTCTACGCCCATTGGGGTGGGGAAATACAATCGCAATGCAGCCCTGCATGCGTGCGTGTGTGGCCAAAAATCCATTTGAAAGATCTGTTGTCTGTATCTTAGCAATAGCTCCAAAATAACACCGGCTCCACCCTCACACACATTCATTTGCTCCTATCTTTCCCTGTCTGTCTGTCTGTTGCACTGGAAGCAAAGGAATGCGTGGGCCAGGGAGGAAGAGACGTGGGCCAAAACTGAGGTGGGGGAGGAGATTGGGGAAGAGAAGTATTTGGTTTCATTATGAAGATAGGGGAGAGGGCAAGGGAGGGTAAATGGCGCTGGCGCCTGGCGGGCAGAATGTGTCCTAAAAATAAAGTGAACACGGGAAGGGCACCGCAACCCACCCTCCCGTCGATAGCGTCAGAGCTCTCTCTCACTCCGCGTTGAATTCAAGCCCTCACCCCGCCGGACCCTATAAACCCGACTACCCACCCCCCCACGCACGCCCACTCCTTTCAGAATCTAGTGGGGGGGGGTTGGGGCTACATTAGCGCACACCCACCCCAACTCCGTGGGTGGGTGAGAGGGGGTTTTGGCTTGGGAGGGCTGAGTCAGCACTGAAAGGCCAGGCGCACAGTCACACTAAACCAGAACACACACTAAAGCGGCCTATAGAATGACTGTTTCTCCCTCCCTACGTTCTCTTGAGCTGTTAGCTAGGGAGAGGAGGGGCGGCGTTGCTGGCATTGGAATCCACCCAGTGCGTGTGTGCAGAGCTGCATTGTTTGTTTCCCTTCGTTGAGGACAGCGGGAGGACGCGAGTCGCGAAACTCAGCTAGACTCAAAAAAATGTCCAGAAGAACTTCAAGTCTGGCAGGAAAGCTGTGCACAACAACTCAAGCAACTCTAGAAGAGAGTTATACTCGCACACAATTTTGCTAAGCAATGGGGTGGGCAACTGGGCATTGGGCACTGTTAAGCACGTGTCCACACCCACGCGTGCGCAGAAAGCTGGAAGCAAACAGAGCTCAGGCTAGCCTATCTAGGAGTCGAAGTCGAACGGAGCGGAGACAGATGTGGGTGGGTTCGGCTTCACCTCGGCTGCTTTGCCGGCACGTGAAGCAATAAGCATGCATTTCCTGCAGCAGCAGAAGAAACGGGCTAAATGCAATACAGAAATCGAGAGGGTGGAGTCTCCTACAAGCGCGCACACGGCAGTGGTACCATATACGCCCATACAAAAATCAATAGCACTGATATTGGCAATTTTCCATGAATTATTTTTTCCAAGCCCTACCCACCCCGCCTCCCCCCGACTATTTCTGCTTTTTCTGTGCTTTCTATGTCCCATGGCATGTTTTTTAATCCACCCACACAGGCCTCGCATTCCATTCTAAGCGGCCTACTTTGATAATGGATTTTTTTATTTCCATTTCTAGGACTTATTCAGCAATTTCATTTTCAAGTGCTTAAGTACCAATTTCCTGGTATTTATTGAAAGACAGACAGTCGCAGACAAGATCAGAGCAAATGTACTAAAACATTACTAAACAGCTATTATAGCCGGCAACAGGGTCATTGGGCCGAGAGAGACAGGAAAAGTGGCCCAGACTTGGGGACAGACGGGCCCGGCTTGCATTCAATGGAATAGTATAATCAAGTATAGCCGAACTGAATGCAGCAGCGCCAAGGTCTACCGGAGACGAGACTGACTTACTGGGGTTAGCAGCAGCTACGCAGTAATTGAGCGGATGTGCGACATTTAAGACAGAAAGGGGTGAGCCGGAGCCCGAAGGCTGGGGGGGGGATCAGCTCTATAAGATTGTTGTTGACCTATTAATAAGACTCAATCACTGGAGTATAGCTAGTATTTTTATTACACAGTTTGAATCACCATTCGGCATCATTATGCGTGGGAAGAAGCAGAGACCTAGGACTGTAATTTAATATTAAGCTGAGGTCCCAGACAGTGGACACTGGGGGACCGGACATCACTATAAGGATGCTTTTCTCTGGACAAGAATTCTGCAATTGGATCTATTTTCCTTAATTCTCTCTATCGAGGATTCGAGATCCGAGTTGTTCGATGCCTCTGGGGATAAGGAAATTAAGGGAGCTCCGGGAGGCCGGCGCGGCTGCAAAACCTACTAAGACCCTTGTTACGCAATAAGCAGAGTCGAAATGTGGCCGCAGATGGCTCTGGCTTGTGCAGGAGAGACAGAGAGAGAGACGAAATTCGGATGAGGGTGGCTGTGTCTGCTTTGTTCGCGAACAGGAGAGGGGGGCTGTTGGGGTGACTGCGGGGGTAGGAGTGAAGCCCAAGGCCCGATGATTCAATAGGGTGCACGGCCCGGTCAGGCTCTGACCTCGCGGGCCCACGCGGGGGTAAAGAGGGTGACTGACTGGGCCTTGTCTGGCTTTGTGAGGGGATTCAGAGAGCAGACAGAACTCTGAGTGAACTGGGGTGAACTGGCTGTACACACACAAGCGCACATTAGTAAGAGAACGAAGGGAAGGGAATAAAGAGGAAACAAAGACTCTGATATTTAGCTGGTAAGACGGGCAAATGAGGTCGTAAACTGAACTGATAGATCCGGGATGCAGGTTGGGGATTATTAAACAAAGAGTTGACACAAATCCCCAATAAAAAAGCTGTCGAACCGGACGACTCACCATCAAAATCGGTGTAGTCGGTGTCCTTCAAGAAGGCGCCGGATCCGAAGTCGATCAGATGAATGGAACCGTCGCACAGATTAACTAGCAGATTCTCATCCTTGATGTCGCGATGCAGAATCCCGGCCTCGTGGCAGGCTAGCAAAGTCTCGAGCAGCTGTTTCATAAAGGATTTGGCTTCCACCTCGGCAAGGAACTGCTTATTGGAGATGTAGTCAAACAGGTCCATGCACTTCTTGATCTTCTTCATGACAATCACCCACTCGTTTGGGCCTTCGTAATAGGCGATGGGCTGCACGATGCCGCGGATGTGCTGGCACTTCTGCAGCAGGACAATCTCCACTGGCAGCTTCTGCCCGTTGGGCTGTTGTGTTGGGTTTGGGTGAATGAGGCGGGTTGCCAGTTGCACTGATCTTCCTTGATGTCATACAGCCATGGGTTTATCTGATCCATGACCAACACTTACCAGGCGGTGCCAGCAGAACTGGGACATCTTGTCCTTCTGGATGACCTTGACGGCCGTCTCCAGATTGTCGCGCACCCGGAGCCCTTCGAACACTTTGCCGAAGCCGCCGCTGCCGAGCTCTTTGCCTAGCCGGTAGTCGCGTCGGAACTCCTCCAACGGTTGGCACTTCGGATAGGACTCGGTGGGCTGGGCCACCGGAACTGATCGTGCCTCGCCGCCTTGAAAAAAGGTTTTTAAGAAACAGTACATGATAACTGGACATTAGAGCATTATGGCAAATTTTATTAAATATTCTAACAATATTTCTAAGAAAAATCTTACCAAATCGTTGCGGCAGAGACGTCTGCAGAAAGATGTTTAGCTTGTCCATTGTGATAACGGAATACGACAGCTTAGAGAAAGACTTGTTGCTTCTTCTGTTGGAATAGGGGGGCTGAATTAGCCGATTGAAAGCAATAAGACCGATGAGGCAATTGCTAGCGATCTATCAAGCGTTCTGTCACAGAGACCAGACGACACAGGGGAGTTGAGGGCATGAACACTTGGTATTTATGTGCTATGGAAGCACGTTGCTTGGCAGCGACGCCCACCCCAATTGCGCCGGCGCTCCAACCCTACATCTAATGTGGTTTGTATTCTTGCACGAGAAGTGTACATTGAAATAGATATCTACTTTGGTTTAATATTCAGCAAAACGCCAAAATAAGAGCGGATAAGCTTAAATTTAAACGGCATAAATAAAAATTAAAATAAATGTTGCTATAATCGAACTCTTTTCTGCTAAATATTGGCCAAATATTTTGGATCTACTTTGAATCTATTTCGAGGCGGGTGACAAGACCCTTGGCTGGTCCAATAGGAGAGGGGCGCTAAATTAGGAATGGAAATAGGCGGGCTTTCCATTTACATACGCGACACGCGGGCTGACTGGAGTACCCAAAAATAGCATCACCCCCCCCCCAAAGGAACCCGCGGATTCTCCGTGCAAAATAGACAAGGCGGATGTTTCGTTTATCATATTTACTTGGATATTCCTAGGCTAATACGCGGATGCTATTTCCGGGCCCGAGTGAATTGCTTGCACACAGCACGCCAGCCAGAACCACGCACACCCGAAATTTCTTTACCTTGTTTATGCTATTTTTAACTCTGAAATATATTTACGAACTTCTTCAACTATAAGATATTTAACCTTCCGCTTTTGCGGTAATCAAGATAAGAGAGAGAGGGGAAGGTCGAACAGATGGTGAGTGATAAGGGAGATAATCAAGCATTAAGAAATTGGACTTTGGAAGTGATGTTAGAAGAAAATGAGTAAAAAAGCAATTATTTAACTCGGCAAGCATACCGGTATGTAAGAAGTTAGAAATGCTGACAAGAAAGTATGCTGAAGGATGCGGATATGTAAGAAAATTCAGAAAATCGCTAAAACACCCCTCATCGCAGTCTGGTTCATGAGGCAGTGAGTGGGTGAGTAATCTCTGTGAGGGGAAGGCCCGGGGTCAGGCCGGGCTGGCGGGGTCGTGTCCTCGGGATTTGGGCTCCGGGGAGAATCGGGAAAGTTATGTAACTGGGGCTCTTGCCGCCTGCTCCTTCACGTCACCCCAAGCCAGACAGAATCCCGGGAATTCCTCTCCTCCCTATACACTACACTAACCCTGCACGCGCTCGCAGCTCTTTAACCCAATCTCTGTTTGCACAGTAAGCCGACAGAATGCCGAGACTAAATATTCCTCTTATAATCCGATTGTCTATGGCAGGAGTTGGCAAACATTTTGCCGACCCCTGCATGGTCTATGGCCAAGAGTTATGACCGCCCGCTTGCATTTCGTCTGGTTGAATAGGAATCGATTTTCTGATCGATCAAATGGATAATATCCTCATTGCATGCATCTCATACCTATCTTTTTTATCTCTCTCTACTCTTTCTTCTCTTTTATCAGTGATGGATTCTCTCTTATCTCTCCTATTGACGGGTCTCGTCACTATCTTCGGCTCGCTCACTGGCAGCTCTTATCGCGTAATTAAAATGCAAATTCTTCGATCAGTCAGTTGCCGGTTATTTCTGTCATGACTGCATGCCATGACAGCGGGAAGATGCAGGGGCACGTGCTGTCTGTGCCAACATCTGGACTGCATCATCTGCATGCTAGTTCGATCGTCGAGATCGTGCCAAAATCGTGCTAATAATTCTTCTGCACTCTTTTGAGTCTTTTGACGGTAAAATTACTTTGAGCTTTCGTCGCCTTTGTGATTGCAATTAGGTTTTTTATATAAATTGATATATACATTAGTAATTAGTAATTGATAGAAGTGTTGTGTGGAAGAGTGATAGAAGATTATTCTTTAATGGGTCATAGAGTATTCTTTGAGCGATTATAGAGTATTCTTTCAGGGGTCATAGAGTATTCTTTGAGGAATTATAGAGTATTCTTTCAGGGGTGACAGCACATTCTTGTAGGGGTCATAGAGTATTCTTGTAGGGGTCATAGATTATTCTTGTAGGGGTCATACAATATTCTTGTAGGGCTTATAGAGTATTCTTGTAGGGGTCATAGAGTATTCTTGTAGTAGGGGTCATCGAGTATCCTTGTAATAGGGGTCATCGAGTATTCTTGTAGTAGGGGTCATAGAGTATTCTTGTAGGGGTCATACAATATTCTTGTAGGGCTTATAGAGTTTTCTTGTAGGGGTCATAGAGTATTCTTGTAGTAGGGGTCATCGAGTATTCTTATAGTAGGGGTCATAGATTATTCTTTCAGGGGTTATAGAGTATTCTTGTAGGGGTCATAGAGTATTCGTTCAAGGGTCATAGAGTCGAATCTATTTACTCGGAACCATAAAAACCATAAAAACATGAAGAAATGTTTTGAATTATCGTTTACGGAAATTTTACGTCAAGTTCGTTGCTTGTTAATAGACGTGCATCTCTGAGCTAGGGGGGGGGGTGATGTTCTGTTCGAAATGCAAACTGACGCACGCAGCGTGAGAACTTGGATTATAAATGAGGTGAATGAATTTAGACTGCAGAACCTTAAAAATAGCTTCGTCTTTAATGATTTGGTCTAAATTTAGAAACTGAAAACGACATAAGCCCATGCAGATGGCAATATGTGACCGCTTCTAAGTTTAGCCAAACTGCTTACGAATATGAGAGAAGAACTTTGAGAGAAATTCGCAGGGCCAACGTCAATTGAACTGAGACTGCCTATTTAAATCGTAGCATGTTATCCATTAAGTAGTCCATGAACTGCTAATCTGCTATTCAATGTTTTTTCCTGCTTCAAGGTCCACAGGGTGTCAGCCGGGAAGTTTATTAATAAGCAATAAACCGACTCAGGGAAATATTTTTGGTGCAAATTTTTTATCGGAAATGAGAGAAGTCAATATTTACGGGTAGATTTTACGTCGGTGATATGAATTATTTTTTCTCAGTTGTATTGTCTTAATGAAAGCCCTAATAAATTTCCTAATGCATGCTCGAATTAATGCACTAATGAATGCCCCAATTAATGTCCTAATGAATGACCTAATGAATGAATGCCCTAATGAATGTCCCAATGAATGTCCTAATGAATGTCCTAATATATGAATGCCCCAATGAATGTCCTAATGAATGTCCTAATGAATGTTCTAATTTATTTCTTAATGAATGTCTTAATGAATGTCCTAATGAATGTCCTAATTAATGTTCTAATTTATTTCTTAATGAATGTCTTAATGAATGTTCTAATGAATGTCCCAATGAATGTCCTGATGAATGTTTTAATGAATGTCCTAATGAATGTTCTAATGTACTTCGTATTTCTTAATGAATGTCCTAATGAATGTCCTAATGAATGTCCTAATGAATGTCCCAATGAATGTCCTGATGAATGTCCTAATGAGTGTCCTAATGAATGTTCTAATGTATTTCTTAATGAATGTCTTAATGAATGTCCTAATGAATGTCCCAAAGAATGTCCTGATGAATGTCCTAATGAATGTACCAATGAATGTCCTAATGAATGTCCTAATGAATGTCCTAATGAATGCTCTAATAATTGTCCTAATGAATGCCCTAATGAATGTACCAATGAATGTCCCAATGAATTCCAAAGCTCCAAGGGGGCCATTTCGAAAGCAGGTGCAATATTAGAAGAAAAACATAAATTTGCTGTTCGTTTATCAGTTCCTCACCCAGCGTGCACACGTGCCAACCGCCCGACCCTAGCGAAAGTGCACGCCTGCCGCTCCCAAACAAGCTGTCACAGCCCACCAGCTGTCTCGACTGACTGCAAGAACAAAAGCGACCGAGCAGATAAACAAGCTCAGCTGTTAAGCCGTTCAGTGCATTTCTAGGCTGGTACAAAACTACTAATCCGCAATATACTTTTCTATTATATATAGTTTTTTGTTATTGGCAATAGCTGGTAGGGTTTCCCAATCGGGATTAGTATCCCACTCCCATATATTGCTAGCAGGGAGACTCGAGAAGCCCCGGGCGCATGCAGGAGGGGAGGGGAGAGAGCAGCACAATGCGATTATATCTCACATGCAGAAGTTAATCCTTCACTATCTGACTGTATTAATCTTGCGCGCAGGTTCTTGGAGGGGAAATTAACACAGACTTTACCAACTAATGCATTGTTTTTCCCAAGCCTGTGTTTTATTACTAAGCAAGCGACACAATTGCTTTCCCCGCTCAGCTCGGGCAATAAATACTAAGAATAACAAAACTCGTCGAGAATATTATTATAAATATCAACATATTGCTTGTTTTCTTCAGGTGGACGACTTGCTTACGGCGCTGCGTGTTGCTGTACAACCAGCTGTCAACAATGGAAAGCAGACATGAGAAACGAAAGGTGTGCAGCAGCAGCGGAGCCACTCTGGCAGGTGCAGAGAAATCCTATGTGAGCTGCTTGCTGCCCAAATGACGCTTGAGAACAATGGACTGCCGCACTAAGGGCTGAAGTTCTGCATTTTGTATGCTTGAGATTTGTTATGCAGCCTCGCCTGACTGTTTGTCTGTCTGTCTGTCTGTCTGTCTGTCTGTCTGTCTGTCTGTCTGTCTGTCTGTCTGTCTGTCTGTCTGTCTGTCTGTCTGTCTGTCTGTCTGTCTGTCTGTCTGTCTGTCTGTCTTTCTTAGTATCTGTCTGTCTGTCTGTCTGTCTGTCTTAGTGTCTGTCTGTCTTAGTGTCTGTCTGTCTGTCTGTCTGTCTGTCTGTCTGTCTGTCTGTCTTAGTGTCTGTCTGTCTGTCTGTCTGTCTTAGTGTCTTTCTGTCTGTCTGTCTGTCTGTCTTAGTGTCTGTCTATCTGTCTGTCTGTCTGTCTGTCTTAGTGTCTTTCTGTCTGTCTGTCTGTCTTAGTATCTGTGTGTCTGTCTGTCTGTCTTAGTATCTGTCTGTCTGTCTGTCTGTCTGTCTGTCTGTCTTAGTATCTGTCTGTCTGTCTGTCTGTCTTAGTATCTGTCTGTCTGTCTGTCTGTCTGTCTGTCTGTCTGTCTTAGTGTCTGTCTGTCTGTCTGTCTGTCTGTCTGTCTTAGTGTCTGTCTGTCTGTCTGTCTGTCTGTCTTAGTGTCTGTCTGTCTGTCTGTCTTAGTGTCTGTCTGTCTGTCTTAGTGTCTGTCTGTCTGTCTGTCTGTCTGTCTGTCTGTCTGTCTGTCTGTCTGTCTGTCTGTCTGTCTGTCTGTCTGTCTGTCTGTCTGTCTTAGTGTCTTTCTGTCTGTCTGTCTGTCTTAGTATCTGTGTGTCTGTCTGTCTGTCTGTCTGTCTGTCTGGGTCCCTGTCTAGATGTATGGGTGTCTTTCCATCTTTCTCCATTAGTTCTGCAGCACTCACACCTGTGCATTCAGGCGAAGGCGAATAGCTACCAGCACGCGCTGCACAAGCACATCTCATATTGCAGCCTATCTGGGCCAGTCAGCCAGCGGTTGATAAAATGCAAATTCAATACAAATGTTAGTTTTGCCTAATCTAGGTGCAACTGTGGGGCCGGCAGTCGGTCCTCAAATGGGTACCACTCCAGTATTTATCTATTTCAACATCCTTGTGCAGCTCTAAGGCTTCAATTTAGAAAAAGTGAGAAGCACTGGATAGGTGCAGTTGCCTCGGTTTCTGGCTTAGCTATCTAAATGCTGCTCGCACTTCCGGGTTGCAGTGAAGAGCGGAGTTAAGAAGCGAAAAAACCTTCAGACGTGGCAGGTGCAAGACTGTTGGCACTTGCCCTAATTGCGCCCAAATACGAGAAAGGTGCAAGCGATTTTGGTAAATTTTTCGTGACACAAAAGCTTTAAGGCGAGGGGAACAGAGACTGGCTATAGGGGGGATCATTGGCAGGTGGGATTAGAGAATAGACAAGGGAAAGTCAGTGGGAGATTATGCAGAACACCAACGACTCTTGCGCTAGGCTTAGAGAACGCAAACGCGTGACGGGTGGTGTTGGAGACCCTCGGATTTCTTCTGATCTCTCGACGCCACATCATGCAGGTCTCCTGACTCAAGCTGTCAAGAGAATGAAACTCAACCCTGTCCAGGGGCCTCGGAACCCAACATGACATGCCGCCTGTCGGCTTATAGAGCTCGGAACTCCATGACTGGCGGACTTTAGACTCCAGTAGGGCCAGCGGAGGGTCAATTGAGGTCGAGGTGCATTTTGCTGTTTTGTAACGACTTTCTAATCGTCAGGCATGTACAGTCTCTGTACCTTGGGGGTCGGGACTCATGGCTGCGAATCGCACGACAAGCCCTAAAAGTTCAGCTTTCCCGAAAAGTTCGTCCTTGAAAGGACCCTCAAATCGGAGCAAAGGCAGAAATCCCCGGATCTTCAAGCTGCGCCCTCCCTCCCTTGCTTGTCACGTGCTCAATGGGGGCAGGAGCTAACGCTGAGAACAAAGACCCCAATTAATGCTCTCCTTGAGCAAGCGTCCATAGTCCGCAGACATCATCTGCTGCTGGCTCTAGTTAATCCACCTGATAAAGCATACCCTATTAAACTGCTTATATCTGGGTTACAATAAAGGGCATCACTAAACCAGCTGACTCTCTTCAACGAGCTGTCATTTCGCTACACCGCTGGGCTTGACAAGAAGCATTCCCGCAGTGGAGTGTAAACAGCCAGAACACTTGCGCAGCAGTCTGTGCACTATATAGGAAAGGATCTGGCGAGTCGATGACGGATGAGAAGCAGGACAGCTAAGCCGGCTGCTGCGTCTGGTGGCAGTGTCGAGGAGAACCCCAACGCTACACCCTGTCAATGCGCTTTGCTTCTGTGCTCTGTGTCGCGGAATCGAGGCCAGTCAATGGAGGTCTGATAAATAAAGCACAGCCTGCAAGGGGAAACTGGGGCTTTACAGAACAGCTGATGGCTGTTTGAGGATGTCTTGTTGAAGGGGAAACCGGGTTGAGGAACTAAGCGAAGAATAGTGAGAGGAGGGGAAGAGAGCGGAAATGCGAGTTGCTCGTACGACACGGAAATATGCGATGATTTCGCTAGTGCAGACAGACGAAGGAGTGACTGGGGAAGCTTGAAGAGAGAAAGAGGAACATATGAAGGACGGGCGGATGAAGGAGGGGCGGATAAGCGGCGGATGAAGGGGCAGGTGAAGGACGGGGGATGAAGGGCCGGGGATGAAGGGTGGGGCGGATGAAGGAGCAGATGAAGGATGGGGCGGATGAAGGAGCAGATGAAGGATGGGTCGGATGAAGGAGCAGATGAAGGACGGGGCGGATGAAGGAGCAGATGAAGGACGGGGCGGATGAAGGAGCAGATGAAGGATGGGTCGGATGAAGGAGCAGATGAAGGACGGGGCGGATGAAGGAGCAGATGAAGGACGGGGCGGATGAAGGAGCAGATGAAGGACGGGCGGGTGAAGGACGGGGGATGAAGGACGGGGGGGTGAAGGACGGGGCGGATGAAGGAGCAGATGAAGGATGGGGCGGATGAAGGAGCAGATGAAGGATGGGGCGGATGAAGGAGCAGATGAAGGACGGGGCGGGTGAAGGACGGGGCGGATGAAGGAAGGGGCGGATGAGGGAGCGGATGAAGGACGCGGCGGATGAAGGAAGGGGCGGATGAAGGAAGGGCGCATAAGCAGCGGATGAAGGGGCAGATGAAGATGGCGGATACAGAAAAGGACGGATGCAGGACCGGATGAGGAAGTGTTTACTCGGGCGGATGAAGAAGGGGGCAGTGCTTAGGCGACGGAGGGAAGATTCTAGCAAATAATTTTGAGTACCAGTCCGAGCAAAATACGGCAGCTGCGCACCGGAGACAGTCGACGAAGCAGCTGGAAAATCTGGATTTGAGCAGAAAATAAAGATGTGAAATCTTTCTCATCAAAGAGGAACCCTATAAGGAGAAAAAGTCTCTTTGAGCTCAAAGGCGGGAATCACGGAGGGATAAACTTTCTCGAATAGCAGAATCGCAGCCTGCAATTAAGTGATAATTACTCCATAGCCGAGTAGAAAATTGCGCCCGCCAATTTCTGAGCAAGCCTTCTGATCGGCAATCATTTCTGCCGGGCGCGCTATCCGAGACAATAACACGCAGAGCCGCCGCCCGGAAAGGAAAACGGCCCCGGCAAAAAAGGATAACGAGCGTCGGGTTTCAAAGCGGCACCAGCGGCGGCAGGCGTCAACAAGTTGTTCGCTGTCGGTCCTTGCGCAGCGCGTCTGCCCGGAATCACGTGCCCTTGGCCCCCCCCCCCCAGCCCGGCCTCCTCGGATCTGCAGTCAGTGCCGCGCGGGATCTGGGTAAATAAACAATTTGTTTAACTGCAGTCAGTTTAGCGGCTGTTGCAGACTCTTGTGCTGTGCGGCAGCTGCTGGGTGACTCATGCAGGCCTAAGTGGGTTCTTTAGGCTGAATTTTCCAGGGGGGTCGAATGAGATGCTTAATGAAGAGGCCGAGCTGGATGAATGAGGAACGGCTGATGCCTGCTGGAGACAGATGCAAGACGAAATGAGATTCGAGAGATGGAGATAAAAAGGGGACTTAAGACGGAGATAGGAGATCAGAGAGGGATATATAAAGATAAAAGATGAGAAAAGAAGAGGTATATCATAAATAAAAGGATACAGATCTAAATGTAAGAGAGATGGGCTAGGCGATAGGAAAAGGGGACAGGGGAAGGGGACAGGCCCACCAAGAGACAGGGGCGGCCACCAAGAGACAGGGGCGGCTAACAAGAGACAGGGGCTCCCACCAAGAGACAAAGGCTCCCACCAAGAGACAGGGGCGGCTAACAAGAGACAGGGGCTCCCACCAAGAGACAAAGGCTCCCACCAAGAGACAGGGGCGGCTAACAAGAGACAGGGGCTCCCACCAAGAGACAAAGGCTCCCACCAAGAGACAGGGGCTCCCACCAAGAGACAGGGGCGGCTAACAAGAGACAGGGGCTCCCACCAAGAGACAGGGGCGGCCACCAAGAGACAGGGGCGGCCACCAAGAGACAGGGGCGGCCACCAAGAGACAGGGGCTCCAACCAAGAGACAGGGGCGGCCACCAAGAGACAGGGGCTCCCACCAAGAGACAGGGGCGGCTAACAAGAGACAGGGGCGGCCACCAAGAGACAGGGGCTCCCACCAAGAGACAGGGGCGGCCACCAAGAGACAGGGGCGGCTAACAAGAGACAGGGGTGCCCAACCAAGAGACAGGGGCGGCCATCAAAAGACAGGGGCGGCCATCAAGAGACAGGGGCGCCAACCTAGAAGACAGGGACGGGGGGCGCCAACTAAGATACCAAATATTGTAGCCCTTGGGGGTTGCGGCCCCCTCCTATTAAAATTCCTGCACACGCCACTGCGGGTCAGTGGGTATTAGCGTGAACTGGACTGGGGTTATTTCGAGACACGCAAATCACATGAATTCATCTTCTATTATAGAAATGACTGACAGCAAGTGGACATGATGATCATCAACAGCTTGAGAGTATATTGTTTATCAACTATTAAATTTGGTGGTAAATCTATACATAGGCGAAAATATTTACATAGAAACTAAACACAGCCTCAGGAAATCGGTTCCTCATATTAAAAAATATTAAATTTGATTACAGGAACTGCACTGAAGACCCAATTTCAGTGCTGTCCCCTGGTGCATCCGTTTGGTCAACACATCCGCATAGAAATTCAGTAGGACGTCAGGGATCTGCTAGCCGCATTAGCAGCTGAAATTAAGATTCTTGCTTTGCTGCTCGAACTTGGCACTTCACAGTCCATTTTAATGGCGCCTTTAACTTCATTCTTGGCGCCTTTAGCTTCATTCCTGGCGCGTCAGTTCCATTCTCAGGGCGCCTTTAGCTCCATTCCTGGCGCCTTTAGCTTCATTCCTGGCGCCTTTAGCTTCATTCCTGGCGCCTTTAGCTTCATTCTCGGCGCCTTTAGCTTCATTCTCGGCACCTTTGAACTCCATTCTCGGCACCAGTGGCCGTAGCAAGCCCCCCCCCCTGAAATTTCGCGCCAATGCAAAAAATCGAGCTATCAGTATACGCGTTAATATAGCCCCAAAAACACCGGAGTAGGGGGCGACCCAGTCCCGGGCCCGGGCCCGAAAAGTCGGGAATCCCGACCGAAATCGTGGCCCGACCCGGGCCCGGGCCCGACCCTAAAAAAGTCGGGAAATCGGGACAAGTCTTTTTTCCCTAAAGGCACTAACTGCGTGCAAATAAGAATAAAATTATTTTTCAACATATTCACACTAATTTACGTTTAATTCCAGCCCTAGGAAAATGCAACTGCAACTGCAACTGTCTGTGACCGTGAGTGTCAGCCACAGCAGTTTCCACTTTCCAGGAAGATCGGATTTTTTTCCAGGAAGATAAAATTAAAACAGTTTTGCAATACTTTTTTGCAATATTGATTCCACTTTACACGCTGCAGGCTGCAGCCTAAAAGCAAAAATATGATTCTTTAAAAAGTTGATTAGTCATTTTTAAGCTTTTGTAAATAACATTTCCTATTTACATTCCAAGAAGTACCAAGGCAACCAACCAACCAAGAAGGGCCAAGGCAACCATTTTTCCAAGAAGTTTGCTATCTATCAGTATCAGAGTTTGTAATCGTGTTCATATTTGTATCGTATTCGTAGGTAGTCGTAGTCGTAGACTCATAGTATCGTATTCGTAATCATATTCGTTTAGGTGGGTAGGTGAGCAGGTAGGCAGGTATCAGCTAATTACTTGTATTTCCATTGTCTGTTTGCCTGTTCTGTTGAGACAGTTGAGTGTTGTGTTGTGTTGTCACTTCATTTGTATTCTGCTCTGTTGTCTTGTCTTGTTGTCTTATTGAATACTGACTGTGTACATGGCTCTTTACATTGAAGCTATGTAAAGGAACTAAAAATTCAAATAAAAGAATCAATCAATTGATTTGGTTCTTACTTCCTTACTGCTTCCAATGCCAAGTGCCTTACACTTAATGCTTCAGCTTTTCTTCTTTTTGATTACTGCCACTGCCAGTGCCAGCCGCACTGCCGCAGTGCCTGCTTGCCTACCTCACTGCCTGTTAGTGTCATTGTCACTGGCACACACACAGTACTTGTGCCACACAGGGACATTGAATTTGAACTATTGAGTATATTGATATTTGAGTATTAAGTCTTTTAATGTAACTCTTATCTATTCTGAAGTCGTAACTAATGTATTAAATAATAATAATATTTATTATATTTATATATTATTATATATTTAATGTATTTATATATTATAATATATTTGATGTTTATCATATATTTATTATACATTTAATATATTATATTAAATTTAAAAATTCATATATTTATTATATATTTAATAGTAATCCGCATATGCTAAAAGTATTAAGATTTATTATGATTTTTTTCCAATTATTGAGCTGTCCTAAAGATCTTGTCCCGAATTCCCGAGGCCCGACCCGGGCCCGAGTCCTCATTCCCGGGCCCGACTTTGGCCGTCCCGGTCGCCCCGTACACCGGAGTGATTCTTTAAAAAAATGTATTATACTTAACAAAAATATGGAAAATTCTTATCATTCTTTGGCTAAATTCCACACCGTACCGTAGGCAATAAAGTCTGTTCCTTTATAATGATCACGCAATCATATATATTTTTATCAAAAAGATGTTGACAGTCACAACACAGTTGCGATGTCTAGCAATGTCTGCAAGTCTACGTACTACTTTGTAAGTAGTGACCAAAAATATTCCTATCATTATCTAGTGTAACTTGTAAGTCTAGTTCACAGATACTAAAACACTAGATGGTCCACTCCCTACCTTATCTCTGCAGTGCAAACTAATGCTCCTTTATTTAGCCTACTCTTTTTTGGGCACATGGAGCGCGAATTGATATTGAATTTAGTGATGAGTCATCAGATTCGTTGTTGTTGGCCATGGACAGAAGCTCGGAACCAATAGAAACCCCTTTTCTGTGTAAAAAAAAGCAAAAAATACTTTTAAACGCTTGAAAAAGAAGTTTTTTTTCGCGCCTACTGCTGCTGCAATTTTTCGCGCCATAATCGAAATTTTCGCGTATTCGCGCCATTGTCGCGCCACACTACAGCCACGTACTGCTCGGCACCTTTAACTCCATTATCGGCACCTTTAGCTCCATTCCCGGCACCTTTAACTCCATTCCCGGCACCTTTAACTCCATTCTCGGCACCTTTAGCTCCATTCCCAGCACCTTTAACTCCATTCCCGGCACCTTTAACTCCATTCTCGGCACCTTTAGCTTCATTATCGGCACCTTTAACTCCATTATCGGCACCTTTAGCTCCATTCTCGGCACCTTTAGCTCCATTCCCGGCACCTTTAACTCCATTCCCGGCACCTTTAACTCCATTCTCGGCACCTTTAGCTTCATTATCGGCACCTTTAGCTCCATTCCCGGCACCTTTAGCTCCATTCCCGGCACCTTTAGCTCCATTCCCGGCACCTTTAACTCCATTCTCGGCACCTTTAGCTTCATTATCGGCACCTTTAGCTCCATTCCCGGCACCTTTAGCTCCATTCCCGGCACCTTTAGCTCCATTCCCGGCACCTTTAGCTCCATTCCCGGCACCTTTAACTCCATTCTCGGCACCTTTAGCTTCATTATCGGCACCTTTAGCTCCATTCCCGGCACCTTTAGCTCCATTCCCGGCACCTTTAGCTCCATTCCCGGCACCTTTAGCTCCATTCCCGGCACCTTTAACTCCATTCTCGGCACCTTTAGCTTCATTATCGGCACCTTTAGCTCCATTCCCGGCACCTTTAGCTCCATTCCCGGCACCTTTAGCTCCATTCCCGGCACCTTTAGCTCCATTCCCGGCACCTTTATCTCCATTCTCGGCGCCTTCATCTTCATCCTTGGCGCCTTCATCTTCATCCTTGGCGCCTTTGAGCTCCATTCTCGGCGCCTTTGAGCTACATTCTAGGCGCCTTTGAGCTCCGTATCCGGCTGTGCATGGAAATCAAATCAAAAGACGGAAGTAGAATTTCAAGACAACCCATCAGTTTTCGCACTGCGCCAACAGCGAGACGCCAGCAGCCAAACAGATACAAAAAATCTGCTTTAGTTTAAAACTTTGGTTAAATTTTGTGAACACGAAAGAATTGCTTTGAGAAAATCAATGAAAACGGTTTCAATAATTGGTGGAATTGGTGCGGTAGTATAAAAGCATGAGCCACACTGGCAGAAACAGTTTAATAGGGATTATACCCAGTCATCTGGTTGCCAAGCAGACTTGAATCAATTGAGCCATAGGCAGTTGCTTTATTAGTTCTTCACGGCATCATTTAGGGCTGAAAGTTTGTTTAGGATCTTAACAAAGCTGAAGCATTAATCCTTCAGGACAATGATTAGGCCTGAAGCATCAATCCTTCAGGACAATGATTAGGCCTGAAGCATCAAACATTCAGGACAATTATTAGGCCTGAAGCACCCATCCTTCAGGACAATGATTAGGCCTGAAGCATCAATCCTTCAGGACAATGATTAGGCCCGAAGCATCAATCCTTCAGGACAATGATTAGGTCTGAAGCAAAAATCCTTCAGGACAATGATTAGGCCTGAAGCATCAATCCTTCAGGACAATGATTAGGCCTGAAGCATCAAACATTTAGGACAATTATTAGGCCTGAAGCACCCATCCTTCAGGACAATGATTAGGCATGAAGCACCCATCCTTCAGGACAATGATTAGGCCTGAAGCACCCATCCTTCAGGACAATGATTAGGCCTGAAGCATCAATCCTTCAGGACAATGATTAGGCCTGAAGCACCCATCCTTCAGGACAATGATTAAGCCTGAAGCATCAATCCTTCAGGACAATGATTAGGCCTGAAGCATCAATCCTTCAGGACAATGATTAGGCCTGAAGCACCCATCCTTCAGGACAATGATTAGGTCTGAAGCAAAAATCCTTCAGGACAATGATAAGGCCTGAAGGACTAAAAGAACAACTTAGGCCAGCACACAAGCCTCTGCAAATTCAACAATAAAAACGCCGATCCATCCCAGACCTTGGGACGCCTCCAGCCTCAAATAATGCCAGTCTCCCTAATCCTGGTGGCCGTCTGCAGCCGCTCGAAGCTCATCCGGCTGAGATCAATAGTCTTGTACTGCCTGAACAGCACCAGCTCGCTGACCGCCCGCCCGATGGCGACCGCGTGCTGAATGCCGTGGCCAGAGGAACCATTGCAGAAGATCAGATTTTCGTGAAAGGGGTGCCGGCCGATCACCAGGTTCTGGTCGAAGGTGTTGTAGTCGTAGAAGCCTGCCCACGCGTTGCGCACCTTCACCACCTCCATGCAGGGCACGCGGTGGGCCAGCCGGGGCCAGACCTGCTTGTCGAACCAGTCGTAGTCGGGCTCGAGGTCCACGCCGTTGCACTCGGGCTCGTCCTGCGGCCGGGTGGGGTGAGATTAGATGCGGAATAGATGCATCTGCAGGTTGCAAGTGAGATTAGATGCAGAATAGATGTATCTGCAGGTTGCAAGTGAGATTAGATGCAGAATAGATGTAGCTGCTGGTAGCAGGTGAGATTAGATGCAGAATAGATGTAGCTGCTGGTTGCAGGTGAGATTAGATGCAGAATAGATGTAGCTGCAGGTGAGATTAGATTGAGAAGAGATGTAGCTGCAGGTTGCAGGTGAGACTAGATGCAGAATGCTCTGTTTATTGAAGAGCCTTCGCAAAGTATTGCAGAATGCCTTCTTTGAGGATAGCTAAACAAATTGAAATTGTTATAATTGAGGAGCCAATTTCAATTTACTGCAAAAATTATTATAAAAAATTGGCCAATCGACAATTTAGCAAATTGCAGAATCAATCAATTTCTTATAAATGATTAAATTGCCAATTCGGCAAATCTATAATTTATAATCCTATAATTGGCCAGGCGGCTCAATCAGAAACAAGGATGATTATTGAACTAAATAGAACAGACAAGACAACTCGCTTATTCTTAGTAATTGCTACTAATGATCTAGCCAGCATGTTGGCTTAGCCTTAGATAACTGAGGGTTTGCCTTTAAACTGCCGCATAGTCGGCAGAGCAGGCCTTGACCGAATACTTCTGAGTTCTAACAGAGCCTTTCCTGCCGAAAATAGCCAAATTAACGCTGACAACAGTCCTTGAAGATTTTGGTCTGTTAGCTGACTTTTATAAGTGAAACTGCATAGCTGATGGCCACATGGTTATGTACACACTGTTGACAAAGTATCTAAAATTTGCTACAGGTGATTAGTCTAGCTCGTATGCTGTGTACAGTGCAGTGTACAGCCAAGTCTTCCTATGGAAAAATGCTCATTCTCGGTAGAAAAGGCTTTGCATAGCAGAGTGTGAAAGTGGCAGCAATAGTCTATGGCCAGCCCTGCTGACCAAGCCGGCAGGAACGGCTTTGCATAGCAGAGTGTGAAAGTGGCAGCAATAGTCTATGGCCAGCCCTGTTGACCAAGCCGACAGGAACGGCTTTGCATAGCAGAGTGTGAAAGTGGCAGCAATAGTCTATGGCCAGCCCTGCTGACCAAGCCGGCGAAAAACTAATTTTATTATTTCAGACATTAAAGAAACAAAGATGGCAAAAAACTCTGCACACTACTGAGAATGCTCTTGTTAGTAGGATAAAAAGAGAAAAAGCACCGAGATGAAATTTCTATGCAGAAATCAGGCAGTTTGAAAGTACCGGAACCGCCGATTCTGATAGCTGATCGACAGGTAGAGGCGGTGGCGGATTAACGTAGGTGACAAAATCGCCCTGGAAACCGTCGCGTCTCAAGTGCAGACCACTGGCAACGTCCTGAATAAACGGAGCGTCGATGCCGGGGGTGGCGGCGGCAGCCTTCTTGGCGGCGTGCGGCGGCAGGCTGACAACAAAGACTGACTGCCGCCTAAAAGCAGTAGTATGGAGCGCGAGTTTTGCGGGGGATTTTACTAAGCAAATCTACTAGAAATCTTGAAGGCGAGATTAAGGTTTCGGCAGATCACCCTGCCAGTCCAGATGGCTAATTTTAGAACTCCTTGCGCCAGTCAGGGACCCCTGAAATCTGAGACTGGATTGGAAACCAGCGAGCCTAAGAAAACGCCGCAAATTCACGTTAATTCTAGAAATTCTAGAAATAAATAATCAATTTTGATTACTTTAAAAAACCTTCCAATCCAAAGGATTTAGCAGTCCATGCGCATACCTACAATACCCCAGCCTATATTTGTAACTAAAGCAAAGTTTATAAGGCTTGCCTGCCGTTCGACGAAGCTTTCTAATGGGGAACGGCTGGTTTGCGGGATGGCAAAACTGGGAGACTGGAAAGAAAATAACGGGACGAGGGGCAGACATAGGGAATCGGTTAAAGGGGCTTTAGTAGAGCGGGGGGTATTTTGGCGGGAACACGAGAGACAGAGGGAAAGCGCGGGGAATGAGCGAGGAGTCGCGTGGCCTACCGGCCTCTCTAGGGGGGGGGGGCAGCAGTAAACTCTGGCGGCGCGAAAGATGAATATTTTCGGGGCCGCATGCTTGGAAGGCAGACGAGCCCTGACTGCAGGGAAGCCAAAAATAGGCCTAGAGACGGGATCCGGGATTCTGGTGGACCTGCGCTTAGCCTATAAGCAATACAGCATGGCATACAAAAGTGCGCAGTGCTCGCGTATTAACTCCAGTCTGAACTGGGACAAAAAGCAGTTCTGAGCGCTCTTCAATTATAAGCTAAGAACTCAACAGAATAGATAAGCTACTTAGCTTAAGGACTGATAGCTTGTACAAGTATTTTACAGGTTCGAAGCTGGAATTTGATAAGGCCAACCTTAGCTGGTCAGAGGACAAACATATTTGAATGTCACTCTTAATTCTGGCTCTTTTTTACCGATTGGATTGTTCTCATATGACATCTCATACCTGATTGAACAATCCTCATCTGAGATCTCATATCTAATTGAACAATTCTCATCTGAGATCTCATACCCGAATTAATAATTCTAATCTGACATCTCATACCTGATTGAACAATTCTAATCTGAGATATCATACCTAATTGAACAATTCTCATCTGAGATCCCATATCTAATTGAACAATTCTCATCTGAGATCTCATACCTGATTGAACAATTCTCATCTGAGATCTCATACCTGATTGAACAATTCTCATCTGAGATCTCATACCTGACTGAACAATTCTCATCTGAGATCTCATACCTGATTGAACAATTCTCATCTGAGATCTCATACCTGATTGAACAATTCTCATCTGAGATCTCATAAGCAATTAAGTAAATTCTGGGATCTAATAACCGATTGAATAAAATCTCATCTGAGATCTCATACCTAAACGAACAGTTCTCACTGAATTATTATACCTGTCCCAATCCAGCAAATGGTCGGGAAAGAATGCAACAGAGTCGGCAGGGCGTGGCCAGTGTACCAGCTGCATAAAGCACACACGATGGAGGGGAAGAACAGCTGGGGGGAGGGGGGAAAGACAAATCGCAAGCAAAAGGGAAATCAGCGGCGACATTCCGGTGCGATCCTCCAGGTGAAGAAAGTGCACCGAAGCCACGCAGAATCTGCCTGCTTCTGTGCAAAATTAACAGGCAGAAAAAGCAAAGGTTTGGTTGGCCAGAGTTTATAAAGTTTCTATAGCGAGTCCTCAATACAAAGTCAACAAAATCAGCTGGTTGCAATTGCGAATTGGTGATTGAACAATTTGAAGCTCGATTTCTCATAGCGCTAATCAGGTGCACACGGCAGGCCAAGCAGCGGCAAGCCTTACTCTGAGACCTGGCTCCATTCCAGCCTAAGACTCAGTCTCATTTTAGCCTGAGATTCAGTCTGATTCCAGCCTGAGATTCAGTCTGATTCCAGCCTGAGATTCAGTCTGATTCCAGCCTGAGATTCAGTCTGATTCCAGCCTGAGATTCAGTCTGATTCCAGCCTGAGATTCAGTCTGATTCCAGCCTGAGATTCAGTCTGATTCCAGCCTGAGATTCAGTCTGATTCCAGCCTGAGATTCAGTCTGATTCCAGCCTGAGATTCAGTCTGATTCCAGCCTGAGATTCAGTCTGATTCCAGCCTGAGATTCAGTCTGATTCCAGCCTGAGATTCAGTCTGATTTCAGCCTGAGATTCAGTCTGATTCCAGCCTGAGATTCAGTCTGATTCCAGCCTGAGATTCAGTCTGATTCCAGCCTGAGATTCAGTCTGATTCCAGCCTGAGATTCAGTCTGATTCCAGCCTGAGATTCAGTCTGATTCCAGCCTGAGATTCAGTCTGATTCCAGCCTGAGATTCAGTCTGATTCCAGCCTGAGATTCAGTCTCATTCCAGCCTGAGATTCAGTCTGATTCCAGCCTGAGATTCAGTCTGATTCCAGCCTGAGATTCAGTCTGATTTCAGCCTGAGATTCAGTCTGATTCCAGCCTGAGATTCAGTCTGATTCCAGCCTGAGATTCAGTCTGATTCCAGCCTGAGATTCAGTCTGATTCCAGCCTGAGATTCAGTCTGATTCCAGCCTGAGATTCAGTCTGATTCCAGCCTGAGATTCAGTCTGATTCCAGCCTGAGATTCAGTCTGATTCCAGCCTGAGATTCAGTCTCATTCCAGCCTGAGATTCAGTCTGATTCCAGCCTGAGATTCAGTCTGATTCCAGCCTGAGATTCAGTCTCATTCCAGCCTGAGATTCAGTCTGATTCCAGCCTGAGATTCAGTCTGATTCCAGCCTGAGATTCAGTCTGATTCCAGCCTGAGATTCAGTCTGATTCCAGCCTGAGATTCAGTCTGATTCCAGCCTGAGATTCAGTCTGATTCCAGCCTGAGATTCAGTCTGATTCCAGCCTGAGATTCAGTCTGATTCCAGCCTGAGATTCAGTCTGATTCCAGCCTGAGATTCAGTCTGATTCCAGCCTGAGATTCAGTCTGATTCCAGCCTGAGATTCAGTCTCATTCCAGCCTGAGATTCAGTCTCATTCCAGCCTGAGATTCAGTCTGATTCCAGCCTGAGATTCAGTCTGATTCCAGCCTGAGATTCAGTCTGATTCCAGCCTGAGATTCAGTCTGATTCCAGCCTGAGATTCAGTCTGATTCCAGCCTGAGATTCAGTCTGATTCCAGCCTGAGATTCAGTCTGATTCCAGCCTGAGATTCAGTCTGATTCCAGCCTGAGATTCAGTCTGATTCCAGCCTGAGATTCAGTCTGATTCCAGCCTGAGATTCAGTCTGATTCCAGCCTGAGATTCAGTCTCATTCCAGCCTGAGATTCAGTCTCATTCCAGCCTGAGATTCAGTCTGATTCCAGCCTGAGATTCAGTCTGATTCCAGCCTGAGATTCAGTCTGATTCCAGCCTGAGATTCAGTCTGATTCCAGCCTGAGATTCAGTCTGATTCCAGCCTGAGATTCAGTCTGATTCCAGCCTGAGATTCAGTCTGATTCCAGCCTGAGATTCAGTCTGATTCCAGCCTGAGATTCAGTCTGATTCCAGCCTGAGATTCAGTCTGATTCCAGCCTGAGATTCAGTCTCATTCCAGCCTGAGATTCAGTCTGATTCCAGCCTGAGATTCAGTCTGATTCCAGCCTGAGATTCAGTCTGATTCCAGCCTGAGATTCAGTCTGATTCCAGCCTGAGATTCAGTCTGATTCCAGCCTGAGATTCAGTCTGATTCCAGCCTGAGATTCAGTCTGATTCCAGCCTGAGATTCAGTCTGATTCCAGCCTGAGATTCAGTCTGATTCCAGCCTGAGATTCAGTCTGATTCCAGCCTGAGATTCAGTCTGATTCCAGCCTGAGATTCAGTCTGATTCCAGCCTGAGATTCAGTCTGATTCCAGCCTGAGATTCAGTCTCATTCCAGCCTGAGATTCAGTCTGATTCCAGCCTGAGATTCAGTCTGATTCCAGCCTGAGATTCAGTCTGATTCCAGCCTGAGATTCAGTCTGATTCCAGCCTGAGATTCAGTCTGATTCCAGCCTGAGATTCAGTCTGATTCCAGCCTGAGATTCAGTCTGATTCCAGCCTGAGATTCAGTCTCATTCCAGCCTGAGATTCAGTCTGATTCCAGCCTGAGATTCAGTCTGATTCCAGCCTGAGATTCAGTCTGATTCCAGCCTGAGATTCAGTCTGATTCCAGCCTGAGATTCAGTCTGATTCCAGCCTGAGATTCAGTCTGATTCCAGCCTGAGATTCAGTCTCATTCCAGCCTGAGATTCAGTCTGATTCCAGCCTGAGATTCAGTCTGATTCCAGCCTGAGATTCAGTCTCATTCCAGCCTGAGATTCAGTCTGATTCCAGCCTGAGATTCAGTCTGATTCCAGCCTGAGATTCAGTCTGATTCCAGCCTGAGATTCAGTCTGATTCCAGCCTGAGATTCAGTCTGATTCCAGCCTGAGATTCAGTCTGATTCCAGCCTGAGATTCAGTCTGATTCCAGCCTGAGATTCAGTCTGATTCCAGCCTGAGATTCAGTCTGATTCCAGCCTGAGATTCAGTCTGATTCCAGCCTGAGATTCAGTCTGATTCCAGCCTGAGATTCAGTCTCATTCCAGCCTGAGATTCAGTCTGATTCCAGCCTGAGATTCAGTCTGATTCCAGCCTGAGATTCAGTCTCATTCCAGCCTGAGATTCAGTCTGATTCCAGCCTGAGATTCAGTCTGATTCCAGCCTGAGATTCAGTCTGATTCCAGCCTGAGATTCAGTCTGATTCCAGCCTGAGATTCAGTCTGATTCCAGCCTGAGATTCAGTCTGATTCCAGCCTGAGATTCAGTCTGATTCCAGCCTGAGATTCAGTCTGATTCCAGCCTGAGATTCAGTCTGATTCCAGCCTGAGATTCAGTCTCATTCCAGCCTGAGATTCAGTCTCATTCCAGCCTGAGATTCAGTCTGATTCCAGCCTGAGATTCAGTCTGATTCCAGCCTGAGATTCAGTCTGATTCCAGCCTGAGATTCAGTCTGATTCCAGCCTGAGATTCAGTCTGATTCCAGCCTGAGATTCAGTCTCATTCCAGCCTGAGATTCAGTCTGATTCCAGCCTGAGATTCAGTCTGATTCCAGCCTGAGATTCAGTCTGATTCCAGCCTGAGATTCAGTCTGATTCCAGCCTGAGATTCAGTCTGATTCCAGCCTGAGATTCAGTCTGATTCCAGCCTGAGATTCAGTCTGATTCCAGCCTGAGATTCAGTCTGATTCCAGCCTGAGATTCAGTCTGATTCCAGCCTGAGATTCAGTCTGATTCCAGCCTGAGATTCAGTCTCATTCCAGCCTGAGATTCAGTCTGATTCCAGCCTGAGATTCAGTCTCATTCCAGCCTGAGATTCAGTCTGATTCCAGCCTGAGATTCAGTCTGATTCCAGCCTGAGATTCAGTCTGATTCCAGCCTGAGATTCAGTCTGATTCCAGCCTGAGATTCAGTCTGATTCCAGCCTGAGATTCAGTCTGATTCCAGCCTGAGATTCAGTCTGATTCCAGCCTGAGATTCAGTCTGATTCCAGCCTGAGATTCAGTCTGATTCCAGCCTGAGATTCAGTCTGATTCCAGCCTGAGATTCAGTCTCATTCCAGCCTGAGATTCAGTCTGATTCCAGCCTGAGATTCAGTCTGATTCCAGCCTGAGATTCAGTCTGATTCCAGCCTGAGATTCAGTCTGATTCCAGCCTGAGATTCAGTCTGATTCCAGCCTGAGATTCAGTCTGATTCCAGCCTGAGATTCAGTCTGATTCCAGCCTGAGATTCAGTCTCATTCCAGCCTGAGATTCAGTCTCATTCCAGACAAATTTTAGAGTTCGGCTGGCAAGGGAATACCTCGTCACTCAGGGGTGACAGGCCGGCAATGTAGTGGCCTCCGGGACCCTCGGCTCGCAGGTAGGCTCCAGAGGGACAATTGAGCAGAGGCGTGGGGAATAGATCCTCTTTGCAGTGCAGGTGGTAAACGTAACGAAGGCTGGTTGCATGGGATTAAGGGAGAAAAACAATTATTTCAAAACAACACAGGTGGTCCTTCAGTGAACTCTGCTACCCTCAGGGCCTTCAGTGAACTGCTGCTACCCTCAGGTCCTTCAGTGAACTGCTGCTACCCTCAGGTCCTTCAGTGAACTCTGCTACCCTCAGGTCCTTCAGTGAACTCTGCTACCCTCAGGTCCTTCAGTGAACTCTGCTACCCTCAGGTCCTTCAGTGAACTCTGCTACCCTCAGGTCCTTCAGTGAACTCTGCTACCCTCAGGGCCTTCAGTGAACTGCTGCTACCTTCAGGTCCTTCAGTGAACTCTGCTACCTTCAGGTCCTTCAGTGAACTGCTGCTACCCTCAGGTCCTTCAGTGAACTCTGCTACCTTCAGGTCCTTCAGTGAACTGCTGCTACCCTCAGGTCCTTCAGTGAACTGCTGCTACCCTCAGGGCCTTCAGTGAACTGCTGCTACCCTCAGGGCCTTCAGTGAACTGCTGCTACCCTCAGGGCCTTCAGTGAACTGCTGCTACCCTCAGGGCCTTCAGTGAACTGCTGCTACCCTCAGGTCCTTCAGTGAACTGCTGCTACCCTCAGGTCCTTCAGTTGGCTGGTCCGCTGCCACCCTGACTTAAAAAATAAGCAGAACTCACCGAGGCTCCACCGGCAGTTTAACTTTGCCAGCAAAATCACCAACGCCGGCCAGGTGCGCCACGTGACCCGCCCAGGGTCCGGCCGCGTTCACAACCACGCCGAAGTTGATGTTGCGGACCAGGTTGTCCGGGCACTTCACCTGGGATTGGGATGCGAGCGTATTGAGGGTCTCATTAGCTGTATGTGTTGTTTGTCTGCCCGCCTGCCTGCCTTAACGTCAGTCTACGAGTCTTCAAGTGCCTGTCTTAATGCATGTCTTAGCGCCTGTCCTAGTGCCTGTCTTAGCGCCTGTCTTAATGCATGTCTTAGCGCCTGTCCTAGTGCCTGTCTAAGCGCCTGTCTTAATGCATGTCTTAGCGCCTGTCCTAGTGCCTGTCTTAGCGCCTGTCTTAATGCATGTCTTAGCGCCTGTCCTAGTGCCTGTCTTAGCGCCTGTCTTAATGCATGCCTTAGTGTCTGTCCTAGTGCCTGTCTTAGCGCCTGTCTTAATGCATGCCTTAGTGTCTGTCCTAGTGCCTGTCTTAGCGCCTGTCTTAATGCATGTCCTAGCGTCTGTCTTAATACCTGCCCCAGTGCCCTAGTATATCATAAATGAATTACTGCCTGTCATAACACCTGGCTTAGTGGTTGTCTTATCTGAATGACATTACACAAACGGTGCCTCTGTACCTACCAGAGCAGCCTTCAGCCGCTCCTGTTCAAACGATAGATCGCCCTTGACGTATCGTTGCATAGAGAATTCAAAGTCTAACAATTCGCCGACAACAAATTTGACGTTTTGTGAAACAGCCTTTCGCTTTAACGCTTGCAGAAACAGGTAGGGGTCGAACCAGCCTTCGTTTTCAGTGCCTGGCCAGATAAATTTGTAAATCGAAAATTAGGTTAAGCAATTATTAATAATAAATAGATACGAGTACCTATCACTGACAAAAAACTTTTTATGACGTCATTCAATTTTCCAATCACGCTATATAGCCCTAGCCAACCAGAGACAGACAGCTATTTAATGACGTCATCAAACCCTAGCCAATCAGAGACAGACAACTTTTTAATGACGTCATCTAACCCTGACCAATCAGAGACAGCTTTTTAATGACGTCATCAAATCGACGTCATCAAACCCTGACCAATCAGAGACCGACAGTTTTTAATGACATCATACTGCACTAACTAAATCAGTCAGTGACCGGAATCGCCCCAGCAACCATGAATAAAGAAAAGCTACAAACCGAAGGCTCCCAGAGCGATATCGGACACATTCAGCCATGGCCAGGTCTCTTTCATCTTCTACGGCGACATGAGGTCCACTTTTGCGCCAAGCTTCCTGACAGGCGGTAAATGAATAAGGAAAAGTTAATGAGAATTCATTAATGGATACTATAGCTGTTTTAACTGACCTCTGAGCCTGATTGTTCGTACGCAGGGTCTCTGCGTTCGCCTCATCTGCCAGGACCAAGTAGCCATGAGGGGCGTAGCAAATGTCCGGCGGGTCCAGGTCTGAGGGACAGAGTGAGGGTGGGTTGGGTGGAACGGCCCGTTGAGCTTGAGCAATGGCACCAGAAGCACGTGTGATCAGGATGGGATCACAGAAGAAAATGAAATCACAGAATCCAATTATTAGAATCATAGAAGTTAATGAGATCACTGAAGCCAATGGGATCACAGATGCCAATGGGATCACTGAAGCCAATGGGATCACAGATGCCAATGGGATCACCGAAGCCAATGGGATCACCGAAGCCAATGGGATCACTGAAGCCAATGGGATCACTGAAGCCAATGGGATCACAGATGCCAATGGGATCACTGAAGCCAATGGGATCACAGATGCCAATGGGATCACCGAAGCCAATGGGATCACCGAAGCCAATGGGATCACTGAAGCCAATGGGATCACTGAAGCCAATGGGATCACAGATGCCAATGGGATCACCGAAGCCAATGGGATCACCGAAGCCAATGGGATCACTGAAGCCAATGGGATCACAGATGCCAATGGGATCACAGGAAACCCAAGGGGATGAAAAAACTTGACGAAATCAGAAAATCTCGTGGGATCACAGGACGGAATGGGAAGTCATTAAGTCAAACAGCAGTCTCACCAAACACGGCTAAATTCTCCTTGATGTTGCGCAGAAACTGGGAGCCAAACAGTGACATTTGAATATTCTCCGGCTCGGAGAATTGCTGTCGGATGCCACCGCAGGAGAGCGGACTGGCCGCCCTGGTGTAGGCCGGGTCCCGCTCCACCACCACTACGTTGCAATTGACCTGCCTGCTAAGCCAGTAGGCGACACTGCAACCGATGGCGCCGCCGCCGATCACCAAGGCGTCGCATTCGTCCGGGAAATCTTCGTCCGGATCTGTTAGCGGAAGCATGCAGAAAGCGTTTAGGATTGAAAGACATTTGAGACTAAGAGCATATAGAAAAGCATCGGGACTCTCAACAGGTGTGGCATCATGAGTCTCAACAGGTGTGGCATCATGAGTCTTAACAGGTGTGGCATCAGGACTCTTAACAGGTGTGGAATCAGGAGTCTTAACAGGTGTGGCATCAGGACTCTTAACAGGTGTGGCATCAGGACTCTTAACAGGTGTGGCATCAGGACTCTTAACAGGTGTGGCATCAGGACTCTTAACAGGTGTGGCATCAGGACTCTTAAAGGGTTGTTCGTTGGGACTCTGAACAGGTGTAAAATTTTAAACATTATATCCTATTAAATTTGTGGCATCAATGTGGTGAAGAAGAAAAAGAGTAAAAAAAGAAGAAGAGTAGAAAAACAAATGCAATCTCACCAACAGTATAAGTAGGCCTGTCCTTATTTTCGATTCCTTTCCACGATGGTTGGCTAACCCGCTCCAGGCCCTGGGTTCGCTTGGGATCGCCGACAAACCTGGCGCCAGTGGGCGTGCAGAGCCGGCGCAGATGGCCGCCCAGCTGCCACAATGCGCGCCCGCTTCGCTGCATAAAGCCGAAAGCACAACTTTAATTAAGTTTGTGATATTCGATTTGATGGAATCTGATTGGCGGAGTAGGGAGGGGCAGATAAGCCACTGAAGCTGGCTGGAGGAGTGGGGAGGGGCAGATAAGGGTAGAAATCAATTGAGGCTGGCTGGAGGAGTGGGGAGGGGCAGATAAGGGTAGGAATGAATCGAGGCTGGCCGGAGGAGTGGGGAGGGGCAGATAAGGGTAGAAATCAATTGAGGCTGGCTGGAGGAGTGGGGAGGGGCAGATAAGGGTAGGAATGAATCGAGGCTGGCCGGAGGAGTGGGGAGGGGCAGATAAGGGTAGAAATCAATTGAGGCTGGCTGGGGCGTGAGGAGGGGCAAATAAGCTTAGGAATGAACTGAGGCTGGCAGGAAGAGTGGGGAGGGGTAGATAGGAATAGCACTATTGACGATGGCTGATAGAATCGACGCAAACTGACAAGGAAATGAAGAGGTTAGAAAGAGTAAATTTTTAAAGATGGTCAATCAAATTTTATATAATCAATTGTATGTGCGCCATGCAGCTGATTTTATTTTCTTATTTCGGTTTCAATTTAACAAAATTAGCTCATTCAGGCAAGCCATTAGTCATGCAAAGTAATCTTTAAAAGCAAACACGGATGTAGACTCCAAACACAATCAATAAGGGAGCTGCGGACTGTAGGGGGACCAACTAAGCATAGATAAAATAAGGCAAATAACACCTTTATATAAAGCAGAAACTTGAAATATTTCTAGTTTAAAGCCGATAGATACGCAGATCGATAGAGTATACGCTGTGAAGCAGAGGCAACGACAAATTAATTAATAACAGCGAAATCGATATCAGTGCAAAACATAAAAAAGAAACAAAGGATTTTAATAATAGAAATATGTTAATGCCCGGGATCTGGGCACAGACTTCAAGGCAAGAAGGAGAGAGAGAGAGAAAAGAGTTCGTGTATAACCAGAACTCGCACTGCATTCGGTGGCTAGACTTCGGTGATTTGAGTAGTTTATGAATCATAAATATTGCATTTAGATAAACTGCAGAGTGCAAAACTCATACAGACCCATACTGATACTGATCAGATCATTTCAGGCATGATTGAATCCTTTATTTAATGAAACAAAATAAAAAATATAAATATAAGCACTTCAAGCATGCAGATCTTAAAATACATATTTATATAGCAACTAAAAACAAGAGACTAGACGCGCCAAAAAAGTACAAAAAGATAAAAGTACACCAACAGGTGGAAATACCTATTAATTAAAAAATACTAGCTAGGTAAAATAATGTTTTTGTATGAACTTTATAAGATAATAAAAAGCATTAAGGATTGCCCATCTAAAATTGAAAACAGCATCGCTAAAAGGAAGTCCCTGTAACTAGGGAATCAGGACGACGGAAATCGGCACAAGGACGAATGTCCACAGTATTGGAACTTCAAACAGGGTAAACTATCAATAAGGGAATTAGGAATTACTCAAAAGGGGAATCCCAAAAGGGAAATCCCAGAAGGGAAATCTTGAAAAGGGAAATCCACAAAAGGGGAATCCCGAAAAGGTAAACCCCACAAAAGGGAATCTTTTAAAGGGTAAATTTCAAATAGGACAATCCCTCAAAAAGTCGATACCAAAGAGGGAATCCCAATAAGGGTGAATCCCAAATAGGGGAATCCCAAGAATGCAAAGGGAAACATTAAACAGGAGCATTTTCTTCGTTATAGACGAGCTATTAATAGTAGTCCTTACACCATTTGTGCCATAAGCATGTCTACTAGTTAATTTAAAATAACTAAACTAGTCAAAAACGATTATTTCAAACTATAAAACCAATAAAAACAACAACAGGAATAAAACATCAAAAAGACCGGCTACTGCAGGGTGCAGGTTGTGCCAATTCTAATAAACTAAACAGAATATTTTTAGCTTCAAGCTGTGCAATAGCAGACGATAATACAACCGGTGCGAACACGCTATAAAATCCCGACAAAGCTGTTCCTCCCCCCCCCCTAGCAGACTGTCGATAGCTCAATACCCGGAATTGGTCAGAGCTTCCTTGATTTTGGAGGCGGCGAAGTTCACCCGCTGGCAGCCGGCCATGGAGGCCTGCTCGCCCTCTTCGGCCAGGTAGCCGCCAACAATGACGGCCTGGCCGGTGCGCATCGCTGACAGGCTGGACGGCCCGCTGCGAGCGTCAATCTCGCCGTCCTGCAAGCGCAAAGTCATAAACCGGCGGCCCTGGAAGCTGAAGGCGGAGAATTCGCCGGCGCTCGACTTGCCGGTGCCGGCGACCAGGGCCTGCACCTCAGCCTGGCTGGGGCTGCACTGGCCGGACTGGGCCCACACGGACCCGTCTAGGCCAAATATGGCGGCCGCATTGACGCCCGGATACTGCATCATGTTGTCTACCCACGGTTGCCAAGAGGACATGATGTTGGCTTTGGACCGGATTAGGGCATGCAATAAGCAATACTTTTAGCTACAGGAGCAGTTGATTTTTTTACAGGTGTTAAACCTGTATTTTTTAGATTTTCGATGTTTTGCTAGGCGCCCTAAATTAACATTTGTCAACTTTTAAACAGCCTTCAATTTAAGTGGATATAATGTAGAGTCATAGATTCAGAGCATTGGATAGCATCATTATTAGAGACAAAAGGGCTGTGTGCACCCCAGTAAACTTTAATTGACATTGAAACCAGCAAGAGACATGACTGCCCATTCTGCCAACTCCCTTGAGCAGGCACACAAGGATGCAGATGTGAACTCAATCAGATGCACAGGCGTACATACAAGAATATACATAGGGACCCTAAATTTATTTTTCATAAGGCAAATACATTTCACTGTGCATTGGGATTGACCCTCAAAGGGCAATAATTGTACAAGCAGACCCAAGCTAGGATTCTAATTTAACCCTGAATATAAGGTTTAATTTACCTATCAAGAGTAAATTTATTTAAATCAAAGTTAGTTTTTAAGTATATTTATAATTGTTAAAAATAGAATTAACCATTTAGTATTTACTTTAGTTCCATAAACTATTTGCAAAACTAAAGTAGTAACAATTCTATCTCAACCAATACCATTCATTATACACATGCAATTCTCAGAGATTATATTAGCTATACAACTTGGCTTGGAAATGTAAGTTACTTTTGCAACTTTCTAAAAGTGACTTTCTAAAAATATTTAAAATAGTTATAAATATACTATAAAGATTTTTCATCTTTTTCATCTTTTTTTTCATAAGATATTGCATGTCATATAGAGTTATATTGAGATGTCATTAATTTATATATATATATATATATAATATTGATTGATTGCAATATTCCAAAGAAATATAATATATTATATAAGATAAAAATAACTTAATAAAAATATAAATTTTGAGACATGTTTTGAGACAATAAAAGCTCAATAATATAGAGGTAAAGTTTGCAATTTAATATGATCAAATAGCTATTATAGAACCTAAACATTGATATGGGCTTTGGCCTTATGCATGATAGCATGATAATAAAAAATTGTTGTCTCTATAGCAAAGTTTATTAAATAAAAAATTAGTATTATATAAAGATGTATAGAACATATTATTTTTAATTATCATAAGTAAAATTTAAGTTATTATTTAATTTATTATATATAATTTTATTATACTTTCAAAGATGCAATTTTTGAAAAAAAACATGTAATTTTAACACGTAACAAAGTCCTAAGAAGTCTAATACCATATGGCTCATTCCATATAAGATAGACATATTTGGAAAATAGAAAAAAGTCAATATTTTTGCTTGCCATTGCCTAATTAGCCTATTTTTTACCAAATGTTTATATTGTGCAATATATACAATCTAAGAATAAAGGAATGGTAAAATGTTGGATTAGTATGTTATCAATTGGCAAAAAGTCATTTTTGTAAAAATTTGGACATTTTTCGAAGCAAAAGACATCATTAAGATTTTGTACCTTTTAAAAACAAATAGAAAGCTTTTGAAGGTTGAAACAAACTATAGATAAAAGTATAGTACTTGCATCATCAGATAAAAGCATTGGTGACCAAATAATCTATTATATTTTTAATGTATTAGTACCTCAAAGTTACTGAATTGACAGAAAAAATATGTTACGACCATAATGTTACGACCATAAGGCTGCCTTTTCTTTTGTATCTTTGTTGACTTTTGAGTTTATATATTCTAATAAAAGAGTATGATTTCTAAAGATGTTTTTAGTCAAATTTTAAAAATGTATTGCAAAATATCAAAAATGAAAAATGTTATAAGACTTTTACCTTTTAGTTTCTATATGTCAAAAATCCTGTCGTTACGACCATAAGTGTCATTTAAGGTTTAATAGCATCTATACTAATGATGATATCTATATGAAACTCTATAAATATATTCTAGACAAAATAATCTTTCATTTAAAATATTGGTTTAGTATATTCTATTATTAGATTTCATTTTATAAGTAAAAATAACCTGTCATGTTATGACCATGCTTATATGGAATGAGCCATATACATAGCATACATTAAGGAGTTAGTGAAAATTTTTGGCTTATGCTATCGACATAGATCTGGAAAAGTTGGGAAGAGAGACAGAGAGAGAGGAAGCGGAGTTTAGGGATGAAATGGCTAGGTTTATGGAGGAGGTGCAACTACATGAAGAAGGGGTTAGTCCCATCAATGGACCAGAAGAACCAATTGAGTACCTACCCGCGCCTCAGCCAAAGGAAGGTCAGCCTAGGCCAACAGAAGATCTGAGTGGTAGCATCGACCACGGGACGTTTCTGAGGGCAGACACCAATGAGGCACAGCTCCCGGAAGACAACCCAGTTGAGTCACAACTGAGCCCTTGCGAACGAGAGGCCAAATTCCATAGGTGCCGGCAGGCTCTAAAGCGAAAAATCCTACAGACAGGCAAGACTAGTCACTTTGAACAGAACTTGCCGGACACCTGCGTCTTGTTTCTAAGTATGGCTACCAAGGAGGAATCGATCAAGTACCTTGAGATCGCTTGCAGTTATTGCCTGCAATATGCAGAAGGCAAGGCACAAGGACCAGTGAGCATGCGAGCCACCACCAAGCTACTGGAGTACCTGGCCAAACAATTCGACCCTTGTAGCGGACACATGTACTTTTGACAGAGCCAGCCACTGCTGCTCAAACTGTCTATGGCCCAAATAAACTCGAGCCGTAAAAGACCCAGCCGCAGCACTTTATTAAAAGACAAGCGGTCTTCATCTCGCCGAACGCGAGCCGCTTCAGTGGTGAGCTCGACTATACTCAGCCGTAGCTGAGTATTTTAAGCTTTTTGCCTGCTGCCTCGTCACAGTTTTTGCCACCAGGTTTTCCAAGTCCAGCCAAAGCCATCGGCCACCTCGATCCCTGCATCCGGCTCAGCGCTTCTGACTGGAGCCACATCAAAGTGACCATGACTGATTCCTGGTCACTGCGGTTATGCAGTAGGTGAGCAGTGCACTCCGGGTAAGGGGCTCTCGCCTGCCAAAGTTTGCTTGCAATGCCCCACCCGACGCTGCGACGTCGATGCGGCTCACCTCGGCAACGCCTTGTCCTAGCAGCACAGGCGGACATGTTGGACGAAGCATCGGTGCACTTTTCTGCGCTGCAGGCCCTATCACGCTACCGACGGATCACCACAATGCATACGTACCAGCAGCATCATCATCAGCACAACCATCCACTGCTGCCGCTGCCCTCGGCCTCGAGGATGCTGGTGCCTATGACCTCAACTGGCCCACAACGCCACCGGCCCACAGCTCGATCTATCAGCAGCGAAGTGCTCACACTTTTGGACAGTCCCTGAACACCCGCCATCGAGCCAGCCTCTGCACGCTTTCGATTTCTGTGCTACTAACAGTTTCACATTACCAATTTAGACGCCCCAACCCGGTCATCCACTGCCAGTGACCCTTTTCTAACCCAGTCGTTTCCATTGCGTTAGTGGCAAAGTTGCAGCCGACCCAGCCATTTGCCACAGCAGCTGAGCTCCCAACTAGCACAATGCAAGAGCAACATAGTCTGGCTCTGGGGGGAGTTGTGTAGCGGACACATATACTTTTGACAGAGCCAGCCACTGCTGCTCAAACTGTCTATGGCCCAAATAAACTTGAGCCGTAAAAGACCCAGCTGCAGCACTTTATTAAAATACAAGCGGTCTTCATCTCGCCGAACACAAGCCGCTTCACCCTAGCCGTAAAATGATACCCATCAATGGGCTACTATATCTATCAACACAAAATATGAATAACCTATGTCCAGTGCATACTGATTAACAAACTCAGTAACAGCCTTTTATACATCTGATTTTCTTTTACCATCTTTTGGAGCAAAACATTGCTGCCTTAATATGCATTTTTTGTTAGTAGTGTTCTGTTAGTATATCCATTTAAGATCATTGTGCAACTATAATACTGTTCATATTGTCTTTTCCTTTTTTCTCTTTTGCATGCGCCAAACATCTCACCTACCAAATGCAATCATGCACCATTGCTTCTCTTCTTTAATACAAGTAGTATGCGTATTACAAAATTCATTAGTACCCATAAACCTTATATCAATACAATCATTATGCCAACTCTATATTCATGCAACCATATTTAGCCAACTATGCCATATCCAGCAGCTTGTCACAACTAATATTCTGATAAATAAATATGATTATCAATGTACAAAAGGGGGTTTTGAACATTTTTGTAGCAAGGGGGAGGTGTAATAAGGCATTATTTTAGGAATGGGAATTAGTTGTGGGGAAATATGCTTTTTGCCTACTATCAGTAGTTTTAACCTGGGGAAATAATTAGAGCAGGGGTAAATCACTATTTTGGGGGTTTCTTTAGAACTACAGAGCAGTTGGGCTCTTGGGAAAGTATCTCCTGTGTGTCTTGCATTGCAACATTTCTAATAACAAGGAATTTGGTAAGAAAAGGGAAATAAAAGGGGGAAAACTAAAACTAGGATTGCACAAGAGGAGTCTCACCTCTAAACTAATTGGAGTCTTGCCCAAGCACGTAGGAAACAATAGTTAAATGTAAATCAACCTTTTATACATTAGGCATTTTATTATTATCCGCTTATTATTAAAACTTGTGTTACTAGAAATCTCATTGGTGTCTTGACTCAATTCTTTAAATCTAAATACCAGAATTAGAGAAAGCAGGAACCTGGTGGCAATGAACTACCAAAATTTAAAACCAGTAAAATCCACTAGTAAAAAATCCTTAGCACAGAAACCAGTAGCCTAAATCGAAGGTACAATGCGTATTCCAAATGTATCACTATCAAACATAAGAGCCAATATGTGATATGGTTAACAGTAACACGACGGATGGCCTGCATAGCAGGCCATGGAGCCTTTCCACTCAAAACGGTTCTTTATGCCGAGCAGTCTGTGGGTAAATTGATGTCAACTCAAGCTCGCTATTCCAGACTGCTAATTCTGCTGAGCCGAACGATTGACCATAGATATCTGTGTGGCACTGCAGTTAAGGACTGATGACCTGCATGGCAGGCCATCCGCTAATTCAGCAGAAGCAAAGACACGGTATTACGGTGTGGTTCAGATAATTTTATTTATGGAAGAGAACAAACCGTTATTAAAGTGAATATGTTTTACTTCTTACTCAATCTGACAAATAGCAAAAATAACCCGCGGTTTCAACAAGAAGAACTTTACAAATTTGTTAAAATACGAGTACGCCGAGGCTTCAACAGAAATGAGTAGAAACGAGTAGAAACTTTCAGGAATTTACCACGTCAATTACTGAGAAGAAAACTGTTGATTAATAAGTTCAATGGGCCTAAGTACAGGGATATAATTTATCATAACATCAAAATATAAAAGAGATTTATACACGAAAGCAATTGAATCCACATATAGAGTTAATTCAATTGTGCTATATTCGATTTATTTATTAATTTGCCAATGCATTTGTTCCACAATGGACATCTTCAGGGATTCATTAATACTCGTAATTTAATAGTCAGAAAACGATTCGGCACAATTGAATTTATTTTATATGTTGATTCTCGCTTTCGTTTATCTACTTTTTTTCAAGCGAGCTACTTTACCTAAAAGCGATTTAAACAACAGATTATAGCAGAAATTTCAACTCAATGTATCAAGTTTTTTAATGTGAGTTAGAATTAACAAAGGCAGAATTAGTTCTACGTGTGCCACTCACGAAAGCATTCACCAATGCACAGTCCGGGTGACCCTTGGCAGCTGGAGCAGACAAAGACTGTCTTTTTCTGAACACCATTTTGCCAGCAGACTCTGCATCTTTTGGCAGGTCTTTCTTGAGCTGCTGTCGCTGGGAGACGTTGAGCGTAGTGGCCATTGTTCTGCTGTGCCGGTTAATTCACAGGAGCAGCCCGTTTTCTGCCAGTACCAGAGTTGACCATCAGCTGACGTGTGTGTGCGCAGAAATGAAAGAAATTTAGCGGACCCACCAGCCTTCGAATACAAAATCCAGCAATTGTGTACTCCCTGAAGTAGCAGGTGAAAACCTAGGCGGTGAAACCAACGGTAAGTCTTACGACAGGCCAAGTACGGCTGTAGAGAACCATCCAGCCTGTCCACTCCGCCCATGTTCTTGGAGTAAACAAAAGCTGTGCTGTCCTCCACTTTGCTTTTTATCAACAAGCTTCACAGCAAGCAGGCCCTCTTTTCGAGCAAATGCACATGAGTTGGCAGGAAGAGCCAGCTGCCGTAGACAGTCGGGGATCCCGCGATCTTGTTGAACTGTGCCCGTCAGAAATGTGGATTTAGACAGCAGGAACTCGGCCAGTCAAGCCGAAGTAAACCAGCTGTCCGTGAACAGGTGGTAGCCAAGGTTTAAAGTCTGGCTGCTCAACTCAACCACAATGCGCTTGCTGATAGAAAGGTGGTCACACTCCAGCCCTTGTCCAAATTTCCTGTTTTCCGCATCTGTACTGTGGATTAAAAAGTTCCACATGTACCCTGTCTGGGATCACTTAGACAGTACATTTTGATGCCAAACTTGTTTCGCTTGCTTGCAGGTATGTACTGACGAAAAATCAGGCGTCCTTTGTACAGCACTAGCGATTCGTCAATGCAGATAACTTTAAAGTTATTCAACCTGTCAACGCAGTGACAACTCCAGTACAATTTTTCAGTCAGGAGCTGTGACACTGAGTACAAACACGCCCATAGACAATATCGTAGTTGCCTGCAGCCATGGCCTGCATAGCAGGCCATCCGTCTTTAAGTGAGGAGATCAGAAGGTTTACAAAACTTAGAAAATTTTCTATGGCCTGCTATGCAGGCCACCCGTTCGCAATTGAGATGATATGTTTTCAATTCGTCAGGAAGAGGTTAAATTTAAAATTTATGTGATTTTTTATTTTCAAGTGGTAGTGAATATATTAAGATAATACTAAAATATAGAATAGAAAATGCATTTTAGCATTGAATAAAATGAAATAAATTTATTTAAGTTATACAATATAAACACTTTGATAAATATGATAATCAAGAAATATTATAGTTTTTTGGTTTATATGCTGAGTGCAATCCATTTAAAATTAAGTTTTAAATAAAATATTTTATTGGACCCTATTTTCCCCTGCCCCCTAGTCTATGGACAAACATTATATACTTAAAATAACCCTCCCACATAGTATACAAGGAAAAAATTCTCATATACATTATTTAGGATCATGTAATATATGCTCAAAATTCTGTATTTACATTGGCCTAGCATGGCAAAAGTTTGCTATGAGATCTTTTCTTAAGATTCTTAAAGTTGTAAGTAGAAAAATGTGAATAAGTTCATTTTTAAGCATAAATTCAAGCCTTCTAGTTGTTTTAAACTTGTAAAAGTGCATTTTATCAAATCTTTATACTTATTAACTTTGTTATAAATTTTATAGCCAAACTCAAAGTTAAATTATAAACCATAAATTTTTCTAACCCTAAATTAGTTTTAAGATATATTTGTTTTTTGTGCATTTATATTTCCACTGACTAGTATAGCACATTATTCATTTTTAGCTGGCATGCACTTGTAATTGTTCCATTTTTATTTAGGCATGCACCTAGCATGATCTAGACTATGGCATGGGGCTTATAGGACTATCCTTGGGACTATGGTTATATAGAATATTATGAGGCTTATAAGTTGTAACTAAAATTATAATTTATTATACTACTATAGATATCAATGCTTTTTGGTACCGAGCATTTTGTACCTTAGTTTGCTTTTGGTGCCTAAATTATAAATTAAAATTAAACACAAAATAGAAAATAAGCTTGCAAGTTAAATAATAAGTGCTTTGTAGTAGCTATCTTTACTTAAAATAGCTAAGGTATTACTTATTTTGTTAAGCTGACTTGCTATTTTAATTTTTTGCAAGTCTCATTTCTTTAAAAAAATTGTCTTAATTTCTTAAGAAATAAAATATGGGCATGTGACTCAAGAAATCAATATTTAAATAAGATTGTTAGATTTCATAATTTTGATCAAAACTAGGAAAATTAGGAAAATAGTTTTTTAATATAGAGTATTTATTACTATAGTCAGAAAGGTGTCTTATGTTCCAAAATTTTCTGGCATACATAGCCATTTATAACTCTTTGGTATGCACATGTGGGATGCTTGAATCTCAAAAAGTTGTGTTTGGCATACAAAAAGTAGTATATAAAGCTATTTGAAAAAAGGTGCAAGTTCTTAGTACAAGTTTTTGCATAAGGTGCAATTTAAAATTTTTATCTTCAACTTTCTGAAACAAAAAATATAACAATTTGAAGAAAAAGGCAGTGGCAGTTAAGAGGTGATTTAATTGTACAAATAAAAAAAATAATTGAATAGGCCTATGTTAAAAAATTCTCAACTTTGCAGGCAGCAATGGATAACTTTAAATCCTATGCACTAACTTGCTTTAAACTAAAGATCATTGTCGCTAATTGTTACCAAGAACTTTTTGCTACACATAGGGAGGATGCACCTAACAAAGCAACAATCTATTGTTACTACAAGCAATTCCAAGATCTTCCTACAGATGTCAGCAAGAGCAACTGAGCAAATGTGAAAATGACAATACTAGAGGTGATCGAGCTAATGCAAGAACTTGTGCAGGAAGACAGCAGGACAAGTGTGCAAGACTAGCAAGAGTTAGCTAAACTAGTTAGAAATTGGTTAAGACAAGCATACAAAAATCCTCACCAAGAATCTTGGCCTGCAAAATATGGCAGCTGTCAAGGTGCCGCACCAGCTGAGCAAAGAACAAAAGGCTATTTGTGTGCAATGTGCAAGTAGAATTCACTCTATCTTCTACTAAGAAGGAATCTAGGCAATGATGGAAAAACTGATCATAGTTGATACAACCTGGATGCCATTCTATGACAGGTGCCAAAGCAGAATAATTGTTGCTAGTTGGCAATTGGTGATCACTATCCTTATGTTGTGCAATAGCAAGTTAGTGCTTACAAGACAATTACAAAAGAAAGTGGAATTCATTCCAAACAAGCAATTTTCTATTATGCCACAGCCTTACATAAGACAATTGATAATAAGTGACATACATGCGCAACAGTTGGCCAAGTCAGCCAATCTGGCCAACCAATTTAGCCACCAACCAAGGTAAGTTGCAAAAAATGCCCAGCCAAAAGAATAGACATAGTACTAATTAGATGACAAAGCATTTAGCCCTTATAAGAAAGTCATAGTTACTCCTGCCGTTTACCCAAAATTGCATTAATTTTGCTTTAGGGTTTCTTTTATAGGTAAGTGACATTTTTGGCAAAAAACTACATTGCATTTTTTGTTAAAACAAAGTTGCACAGCTGACTGAATTTTGGAGGTTGCGCATGTATAGTAAGTGAATTGTCCAATTTGTGAAATGAACAAGCAATTTGTAGCACTGCTTGCATTTGAAGCTGATCTACCTGAATGAAGTTCTATGGCAATAGCACAATGCCCAACTGCATACAAGCAGGACTATATAAGACTAATTTGAATTTTTAAAAAGAGGAGCATTTGAACATTGCTTCAAAGTCCATATAGTCTAGCCTTGTGCAATCACTTTCTATTTAGCTATATAAAGAATGACCTATGCCATAGACAATTTGTTGACCAATCTAAGGTTGAGGTAGCCACATTATATTAGGCAAAGAGCCTAGACAAAAATGCACTTGCCATCAAAGTGCATAAGTTTCTAGAACATTGCAATGCTGTCATCAGTACTGGGAAATGCTATGTTATATTATAGACTGATGCAGTTTCACTATCAGTGAATCACTAGTTTTTTGGGCTATTTACTAAGTTACATGATTATCTAGACAACCAAAGTATAGGCCTATACTAGACACCTTTTTGACAATTGGATTTATTATATTGGTATTAGATTACTTTTTTATTAGGCCTTTTTATAATTTAAGTACTATAAACTAGGGTAACAAAAAGCAGAGGTACCAAAAAGTATAGATACCTATTAATTCTATTGGTTAGGTTAGGCCCAAGGTTGCAGATGGTATGCATGCCAGGTTGCGGATAGTATGCATATATGCCAGAAAGTTCTGGCATACAAAATGGCCACCCTAAGTCCTTGGCGTACACATTTGGCGTACACAACCCCTGGCAAACTTTGTTGGCGTAGACTATTGGCGTACATAAGTAACACAGCCACGCATACTTTTTTGGCATACAAATTTTGGTGAATAAATTCATGCCATGCTTGAAAATTGTAATGTAAATTAACGTTTTTATGTAAAGTAACAGAAAATTTGTATTGTCAGTGATAAAATTTTGCTTCTTATGAAATTAACAATGAATAAAATTAATGTAAATTTTTGCTAAGAGTATCATTTTGCATCATATTTTTTGTAGGTATAATTTAAGTTTGTTTAAATTTAAAATATTTTTAATATTTTAAAAACACTTTCATACAAAAGCTTTTCTTAGAAAACTCTATTTGTGAAATCTGTATTACCTTTTTTAGGAATTTTTGGCATACATTTTAGTGCAACATTTTGTTTTTGGTATACATTGGCATACAAAGTCCTTGATGCCCGAATTTGGTCCAGCATACACGGATACATGATCTGCACACTGGTATGCATATATGCCAGAACTTTCTAGAATATAAAATGGTAACCCTAAGTCCTTGGCAATACAACCCCTGCCCTAGCGCACCTTGTTGGCATACACTATTGGTGTACACAAGTAATCATACATGCACAACCTCCAAAATTTGGTCGGCCATGCGACTTAGTTTTAACAAAAATATGACGTAGTTTTTGGCTAAAAATGTGACTTACATGTAAAAAACTCTAAAGCAAAATTACCGCAACTTTGGGTAAACTGCAGGAGTAACTATGACTATCTTATTAAGCCAAAATGCCTTGTCAGCTACTTAGTACTACTACTTGAGTGTTTTTGGGTAGGCATTTTTGCAACTTCCTTGGTTGGCCGCCAAATCAGTTGGCCAGATCGGCAAGTAATCCAACCACGCATATTTTTTTGGCATACAAATTTTGGTGAATAAACTCATGCCATGCATGAAAATTGTAATGTAAATTAACATTTTTATGTAAAGTAAAGGAAAATTGATTAGTCTAAAAAAGTCAATGATAAACTTTTTGCTTCTTAAAAATTAAAAGTAAATAAAATTAATATAAATTTTTGCTAAGAGCATCAATTTTGCATCATTATTTCTGTAGGTATAATTTAAGTTTGTTTAAAATAAAAATATTTGTAATATTTTTAAAAGACTTTTCATAGGCATACAAAAGCCTTTCTTAGAAAACTCTACACATAAAAACCAATTGACCTTTTTAGGAGGAAATTTTCTATTTTTGGCATACACTGGCATACATTTAGATGAGCTAGGATTCTTGTTCCAGCATACACTACTACACAATCTGCAACCTAGGTTAGGCCTAGTTAGTGTAAGGCCAAGCCAAGGTAGGGGTATAAACCAAAAAAAACTAGCATAGGCCTAAGGCTAAGCTAGAGAATGGAGAGATAGGACTCAAAATTATCAAAAAATATTTATTTAGGCTACAGTCCTACTAATAATATCAGCTCATTTTTACCAATATTAAAATATGTAGTAGGCCTCTGAGCCTAAGAAATGAAGCCCTTATGTATTATTAAGTACTTTAATAAAGAACCAAGTGACTTCTAGTCAAGCAAAAAAAGCAACAAAGCAATAATTAATAGGCCTAAAGCTACACTTCGTTTTTTTAATTCTCAACATTCTTTAAAAACTAGCCAGCCAGCTTTAGCCTTTAAGTCAAAGCTCTAACCTCTAAGCCTCTAAGGATGTGCAAGAGACTAGCTAGCTCTAGTTTACTTTATCTAGCTTAGGCTAAATCTTAGAATCCGACGTAGATCGAGATTAGAAACGAGAGGAAATCTTGGCAGGACTTTAAATAAGAGCGAACAAAAATTCTGTCCTTGGAAATTTTGCACGGAGCTAGTTTAATGTATTAAAACCCGCGCGTAATAATACGAACTTTAACCGATAAATTTGTTCGATTTTGTTATGATTTTTACAGGAATAAGCTAAACGTTTTAATAAAATATCAAATCAAGTTTTGATTCTAAGAAAAAAAGATGCAAACAAGATGTGATCTTTTGCAAGTTGTAGATATTTTAGTTATTTTTTACTAAATTTTTACTAATAATTTATAAAATAAACAAATATATAACGACTTTCATAACATTATTTGCGTTTTCGGGACTTTATCTGATGATATTCAAATACAAATACAAATACAAAATACAAATACTCGTAGTCCGCGTGATTTAAAATTCTCATTGAAAAAAACTGCACTTTTTGTTGTTACTTGTCTCAACGACATGTAGGTATTTGAAACTTTCCGCTTTTTTATTAGAGCGCTGCTCAACTACACTGTGCTAGCTCCTAAATTATCTAAAAGCTATGCAAGGCCTTTGGCTAATCAAGTCAACGACGACGAAAGCAGTCTGGGGGAATCATTTACTGCTATGGACTCAATATCCAAGAATTTTTTACAATATTTGTTTTTTTAATATAAAATAATGGGAAATTTACATTGATGTACGTTCACTATTTTATGAATTTTTTTGTAAAAATATTTATATAACACCTTACATCTGGCAATCATAAAAACTACGCTCGTATATATTTTTATTGATAACCCTGAAAACTATATTTACATAGTGGCTGTACACGGCAGTATTAATTGTACACGTAATTGATTATTTATCAGCGTTTTGTGCATGCATTTATTGCATTCTTCAACATCCTACACGCGAGTCCGTTTGAAACAATTAGAAATAAGAAAACTTACTATATGGCAAGCTAAGACTGCCTTTGTACGGACTAACTATATAGTTAGCAAAATTATTAACATGTAATTGTCATGCGTGAGCTAAAATGAAAACAAGTTGTTGCACAGTTCTATTACATTTTTCCAACTCCAGTTAATTGAATGGTTGTGAAAAGAAATTATTATATTAGTTTTATGTGAAAGTTGTTATTGAAAATTACGCTCGTACACACACACACACGTGCGAAATAAATGAGCTGGCATTTCAGACTTATTTTCGTCCCAATTTGCCGCAGATAATTAACAATATGACATCGCGTGCAGAAAGGCCTTTGAATGCTGAAATATATTTTTCGAGACCTGCTTGTACGCTGAGGGATTGTTTCCGTACTCGCGCCCTTCAGCAATGTACTCAGCCATTGGGAATACGGATTCAGAGAGAAAGAGAGAGAATATAGCTAACTAAATGTAAAGTGGACGTGCAGATGGAGGCTGGGAGGTACTCGGCTCCGATGGGGTGAAACAGTGTTTGGGGAGAAAGAGACATGAGCAAAAGAAAGAAAGGGAGAAAGAGATCCTGCAGAGAAAATGCACGGCAATGCATGCGAGCACTGCAGGCTTAGTTCAGTCACAATAATCTCCATCGCCCTCGTGGGCTCACCCAAGCTCAAAACTCCAGTCGAACTTCGGAGTGAATTTCGACTGCATGCTGGGGGTGGACAACGCAAGATTATACCCGTCGGACTGCACCTGAGGCGATCTGGAAGCCGATTCAAGCGATTTGCACTTTTTACTATCATTCAAAGGCAGAAATTCTGTTTAAACACCCAACACTGGCGAGGCGTTCCAGTGGCAAACTACTGGGGCTGGTATGTAAACATTTTTGCCTGCCAGCTCTGTCCGGACTGAACAGAGAGCCGACCCGAGTACCGGAATGGCAACTGGCTGTTGCCAAGACGACCTCTGCCTGAGGCCTCGCCGTGGCCAGAGCCGCAACTTCACATCCATAGCAACCAACAGCTTAGCCATGTCGGTTGACCACGGCCTGGACTCTGTTGTCGGCGACTCAGTCGAGGACGATTTCGTAGAAAACGAATCGCTGCTGAATCGTCGAGCGCTCAGCGAACCAGCCGGAGACGGCGGCTCAAGTGGAGACGATGAAGACGGTGAAATATACGATGTTGGTGGGGATTTGCCTCATCAAGACGATGGCGAAGCAAGCTGGCTAAGCAGTGGTACATTCAGCAGCTCGGCAGCAGTGACAGCAGCTGCCAGTGGCTCCAGCAGCCGCTGCTTGTTTCCCATCGCGGAAGCTGACGCAGCGTCCGGCTCTTCGGGTGAGGCGCCCAGCTGCTCAGGCGACATCCCTGGCGCGGACTCACTGTCGCCGCTGTCACCGCAGGAAGACTTGGAATTCAAATATCGTCTGGTTAGCGACACCAACTCGGAAATCTTTTTTATTAGTAAGTTTCTCCTAAACTACAACTACAGACCTTAGTCCCTTATAGCTCTTACAGCCAGATGCGGTTTCAGCCGCTCCAACGGCCCGTGCGCTACTCATGCTTTAAGCCTGAAAGGTGAACCCGATCATTGACGACACCCAATAGCTTTGGAGACATATTGGGAGCTTGCTTGGCTTGGCAGCGGCAGTTGCAGTGAAAAATGGGCTTGGCTATGCAAACATTGGAAAGTTGGGAGCTCGTCTTTTTAGAATTCCTTTCGTAGTTCCAAGTCCCTGTTCTCCCCTACAGCAAAACTGATATATGCATGTAGTGCACCTTGGCCTGGGCAGGGAGACGCCCATGCAATTTCCCTTTGTCGCTTTCTCCCCTTCCAGTTCAGCTTACGGGGGGGTGGCAATAAAATGGATTGCCAGCACCAGCAGCCACTCCGAAATCAAGGGAATTAATGATCACTGTGTCCCCCAGGAGTGGGAAAAACATGCTTGTCTAACGCTGCCGGCTGTACACTGCAGAAGTCAGGTGGCATTCTAGCTCTGAGCATAGTGCCCGATGAACAATGGCTATTGGCGAAGTGTCCCCCCACCCCCGATGTGTATCTGGGCGCCTCTCAAAGCAGCTAAGCAACTACTCCATGCCGTCCCAGTGCCTTCTTCGCACCGTCCGCCTCATTTTCCCTTTCCCTCCCCAAAGCTGTCACAGTGGAATCCCGCGACCGCAGTTCTGCACTCTCTTTCTCTCCCAGTCGTTTCGGGGACAAATCAGTCTTTTTCAGCAGACTTATAAGGCAGAGCAGGGTGCGGGCCCCGGCTTAGCCAAGTTCCCACACATTATCAACGGGACCGGATAAGGCCGAGGTAAGTCCGCGACTTTTCGATTCTCGCACACAGGGATTTTGTTGCAAGTTTGAGTTAATGAAGGCTTACATTGGGAGATGACACCGTGTATAAAAAGTAACTCTCTTGTGATTAACCACGATTGTTTACGTTGGCCATTGGTATACCTGGAGATATAAAATGCATAGCAAACTGTATATCGCCTTTCCCCAGCCCTGTCTCAACAAGAATTGGATGCGATCAAATTGCACGCTAAGGTAAACAATCCCAGAGACTACAGCGAAACAGTTCACAGAATGGCATTTTTATCGTTTCAGACTCTGCGGAGATCGACTGTACAACTGAACAGGACGAGGAGAACATTTTGGTGAGTGCTGCAGCGTCTAACTTTGTTTCAGTGTGTTGTGTGCGCTCGTAGTAGAAAGAACGGCGTCACAGGGTGCGCCTTGAGGCCTGGGCGCGAACGAAGGCCACGATTCCGACTGAATCCGGGGCGCCGGCGTCAGCCAGGAGGCAGTCGACGAAACGTCCTCGCCGGGGTATAGGGTTGCCAGAGAGTCAGTTCACCCTGCTGTGATTGGACAGCAGCTTTGAGCTGCGATAGAACACAGGGTATAGGGTAGGAGTTGCCATTCCTCAGTCTCAGCGCTCTACCAGCTGTACACAGCCTTCGGATATGGCGCGCAATTGCTGCGGCTGAGACGTTGGCTGTAAGCATAGAGGTTTCAGAACCCGAAATACTCTAAGGAAATAAAATCGCAACTTCTCAAACTCTATCTAAAATATTTATTTACATAGAAGTTTTAGTTAGATATTTTGGAGAAAAATCGGGACTGTGCTTCTCTACATTCTTTATATAAGCCTCATAAAAGTAACTTCTATAGGGGGCAGGTGTACTTCGACTGTATGTACAGTATTAAAGAGGCCTCATGACTTAACTCACAGAGATTAGTCTATAGCAACAAGGCACTTAGCAATCTATTGGAATTTTTATACACGAGAAATCTAAGGGCAAAGCAAAGCAGAGCAGAAAAAAGGCAGGCAGCATTGTACGCGCAGCCAAGGTGGGACAGCACGCAATCGACATTCAGCATTCTGTTTCATCATTTCTTTTTCACGCATATGCATTGGAGCTTCCGTCTTCTGAGCTTTTTCAAAGTCCTCAATAACTTATGAGACCAATTGTAGCCGACCCGGAGGCTTGACTAAATTGGGAACAGAAATAGTCAAATCGCATTCTCATCAGATTCCGGCATGGCATTGAGTCGTTCATTAGACAGCGGAGCAGGAGAACAACTCGCTTAGACTGGCTGCATGCGCTGACCCTTGATTCAGTACAGAACTGAATCTCCTCGTTAAGGGTAAAACAGATTAGTTGAACTTATTTATATAAAAGGAGAAACTTTAGAAGCATCTTTGTACATGTACATGCTACGCGTAGATTGAGATGAACCCAGGCGCAAAGCACTCCAGCTTCCTGAATAGTGAACTTTCTAAACACAAAATTTCTGAATAGAATCATGAATAAATTCACTTGAAGTGCCTCTAAAAGCTGTCAGTAACTTCTCAGCGCCCTCTGCAGCATATTGAACACAATCTCCTCCTGGTACCTGGTATATTGCCAGGAGCGGGCTGTGGAAACCACATGAAAGGGCCCAGAAAGAGAAGCCATGCAGGAAATCGGAGACAATTGAACCACGATGAAGGAAAGGCCGAGCCTGAATAAACAAAAGAGAAGCAGGCAAAGAGCACACAAAGCCAGATGATCGGCTGCTCAGCAGAAAAGACCAAGCCGGCTCCCACAGCCGCCTTCTTCCTGCACAGGAGAATTTTCACTCGCTCTATAGTTTTCATTGCTGGGCCATCCAAACAGCAGCAGCAGGCCAAAGGGATTGGGGCTGAGCAGGGATAGGGGCAAGCAGAAATAGCTCAGACTGAGTTGAGCCAGACCAGCACGGCTGGGACGGCTGGCAGCAACAGACCCCGGTTGAAGAGGGGAAACTTTTCTCCCCCAGCTCCCAGCGTAAGCGTATAAAGCAGCCCTCCAGTTAATCTTCTCCCATCTGGTAAAAAGCAGATAGCGCGCGTAACAACAGTTTTCTAAATTGCTATTGTTGCAGAGCATCGCAGATTGTGATGCTGACGCATCAGATTTTGAGTCACCGATAGCCGAAATGCAACAGAGACGCAGGGACCGAGGCGGCATAGCCATCCGGCACCGTCTGAGCGCCATCAGCGAGGCTTCCGACGACCGAGCGACGAGTTCAGCCGATGACGAGGAGATCAACACCAGCATTGCCGAGGTGCGAGAGTTTCACGAGCAGTTCGGCCGTGACAGCGGTGGCAGGAGCAGCGCCAGCCATCGCTCCGGCAAGCGATTCGCAACGCTGATGCGACCCCAACCGGAGGGTCTGGCCGGCGAGCCGCTCACGCAGCGGGTGACTCAGCTGGATGAGCAGCGCGATTACCAGCCAGCACTGCTCGGCCTTCCAGGACTTCCAGCAGGTGAGCTGAGGTTTCATTTTGACCAGCAACTGAGAGCCAATGAAACTAAAAACTGTCGCAGACAGTCTTTTGCTTTCGTTGAATATTTTCCGCTTTCCTAGTTGCTACCTCAGCAAATATCGATTTCAGGGCTAAGCTAGTACTCACTAAGGGGTTTTCGACGTATTAATTTGCATTATTTATGCGCCCACGAGACCCCAAGTGTTCCAGGCAGTTTCGTGTGATTTACTCAGAATGTAACTGGACCAACTAGCATTACTAGACCGGCCAATTGGTGTGGGAAAGTCCAAACTAAATGCTCTCGGGGCCCAAAGTATGCGAGAAAGTTGAGCCTCACCAGCGAATTCTTCCACTCTCTTCTCTCTGCCCTCTCAGGCGGACTCGTGACCGCCGTAGCCTCGTCAAGTGCTCGAATTTTGGACTGCACTTCAGCCACCGCGCCTGCGGCTGCAGCCTCGGAGGAAGAGGTGGAGGTGCGCGTGACCGCGGAGGCCACGGGGCCCAATCCCAGCGTGGCGCTGGCCAGGGCGGCCGCCAGGGCAGCCGGAGCTGCTAGTGCGGCAGTGAAAAAGAGCCGCAGCGTTCGAAGCCATTGCGTGAACGCGTCAGAAGCGGAATCGGAGTACCGCATCTTCATATCAACTTCTTGCACACTGCGAGAGCCGCAGCGCCTAGACGGAGACGGCAAGCTGAAGAACGTAATGAGCTCCACCCAACCTCCCACAGAGGAAGACATCGTAGAAATTTTTCAAGTGGCACCTGAGCTGCAAGAGTACCAAAGGTGGGCTGTAACTGGGGCCGGCGATGTTGAGTTCACGTTCATATCGGACAGCGAGCCTGGCTCACCGACTCCGGACGTGGAGGAAAATCCACAGCCGAGTTCGCGCTCGCAACAACAGTCAGCGCTTCTGCAGGCGACACCAGGTCAACAGCAAGAGCAGCAGCAGCAGCAGCAGAGAGGACGGTTGCCTGGTCCGAATTCGCTGCAGGCTGACCAGCGCAGGCTGCAGGCTGCTCGAGATGCCTACGCTGCCGTGAAAACGGTACCCGCGAGGCCCCGACCAAGTCTATCGCTGCCCCGTCTGAGCAATTCCGTCAGCAATGGAGCGGCTGGCGCCACTTCAGTGGTAAATCATCAGCGTTGGAGTGACGTCAGCACGAGTTCTGGCAGCCTTCGCCAGCTTCGACGGTTACTGGGTGACGATGAGGCTGTTTACGCCTCCCATTCGATGACGGATGGACTGGTGGTGGATCAACAGCAAAGTCGAGAGCTTCAGCAGCGCTCGCAGCCATCAGTAACTGCTCCGAAGTCGGTGTCCCTGTCTGACCTGTTGGATTCAGACGTCGGAAACAGTGGTAGCATCGATGCTGATGTGTCGCATTCATGCGCTTCTCTGTTGGAAACCGACAATATCAACACATTAACTTCTAATGAGTCCTTGAAGCAAAGCCTTAAAAGACTAAAATTGCCCTCTAGCCGTCGGGCCGCCGCCGATCAAGCCAAAGTTAGAAGCGCCAGCTTGTTCTTTGAGTGGTTGGAGCAGAGAGCGAATTCAGAGCGCGAGCGGAGCATCTGCCGTTCTCTGACTCGACTGGAAGCTCCAGTCTGGCTGGATAACCTTGCTAAAGACGCACCGGGACCACTAGATACGTCTCTCCGAGTCAAGGAGAACCGGAACTCATGGAGACCGTCAGCTACATCAATCGAGCCATCGTCATTGATAAAGGGCAGCGTTGATGATATTACTTGGAAAACGCGTCCGATACACGGCAGTCTCAGCTTACCAATGCGCCTGTCCAAGCAAACCAATCGAAGCTCAGATCATGGAAAAGCCAGTAGCACTGATGGAAATTTAAGGATCAAGCAGACAAGTGCAGGGACCGATCGACTCGATGGCAGCATCAGCAACCGAGCTCGCTTCTTTACAGAGAGCAGTCTCAGCCGGCAGGTGCGTCAGGCAGCGGCCGCTCAGCCAAGGCCGCCAACACTCTCAGAGCTCGCGGCCAGATTGCACCGGCCGCCACTGTTGCCCGTGACTCTGACGCCTGAAGATTTCCAACCGAAAGCTCGGGCTCAAACTATGCCTGAGGAGATTCAACCAATGAGCAGCTCCGACGCATCAGCAGGTCAAAAGCGGGACTCGGGCGCTTCTATGGCCTCGCTGACATCCTCGTCATCAACGACGTCGACATCCTCAAATTCTCAGTCATCGTCTGCGACGACTAGTAGCGAGACAGGAAATTCGGAAGCAGCAGAGAAGACAGAGGAGTCCACAGTAGTTCAGACGTCAATAGTGCAGGTGTACACTCGAGTCCTGCATCCCACTGTTAATCACGGACCAGTGACGCAACACTCGGATGCCGAGCTGCTGCCGGGGCTTCTAGCGTGCCAGGTAGACCCGACGGGACCATCGACCGAGAACGATCTGATGACGGCACCGAAGCTGTTGAAGCTTGCTGAGGCTCAGATCGAGCGTCAACGCAGCAGACTTGCCGAGTGGCAGAACGATGCCGCCGAAGGTCGACCAACAACCGCACGTCAAGAGGAGCTGCTGGCCGTCAATGACGAAGTGCTACGCTACTTTCGTGTCAACAGCGGGGGGCCTGACCGTGCCGATCGTCGTCCGGAGTCTCCTTCGCTAGCCTACGATGACGTCTTGCAGGTGCTGGGTGACTATGAGGCCTCCAGCAAACTTTCTCGTGTCCTCGTGGCCCTCAGCGGAACTAGAGAGCGGAAGTTGCAGCAGCCTCAGAGAAGTCTGGCCGAGGCCTGCCATGGCGTGATACGAGAAGGTCAGCACTACTTATTGGAGTGCGCCAACCCGTCTTGCGCTCGTCGCTGTGACCTTGACAGACGTCTTGCTAACGGCTTCCATTCCTGTCGAGAGTGCCGCACATTTTACTGCAGCCAAAAATGCCGCTCCGATCATGCTAGAGCACATGGCCGCTCCTGCTGCTGGAATCGAAGAGTGGACGCCTGCAAGAGGGTCATCGCTGGCTGCCTTCTTGCCGACACTTCACCTGCAGTGGTGCTACTCTCGCGTCTGGCCCGCGCCTCCTCTCGGAGCTTCGGTTGGCGCGGATGTCTCCTGTTGGCACTTCGCGATTCAGCCGCGGCTGCCCGATTCGTAACAACCGATGGCAAAGAAGGGCTGATGCGCCCTCCGGCGCTGCTCGACCTGTCAACTCTCTCCGGCGACCTGGCCGACGCGAGCAAATCCTGCAATCCGGACGCCGCCTTTGTTGTCTGCGTTGTCGTTGGCACCGGCGTCAAGTGGGCGAAACTCCGTCTGTCGGCGAGGACAAAACAGACGCGGATACAACCGAGGAGGACGCAGACGCGGACCGCCGGCGCCGCTGGGCCTACCTGTCGCGGGTGGAGCGATTGCTGCGCGAGCGCGGCGTCAGCCTTCGCCGCCAGTTTCCGCAGCTACGAGAGCGGCTCGTCGCCTACGCGGAGACCGGGGCGCCGTTCCTGCCAGCCGTGGTCTACCCCACCGACAGGGCCACCGGGCGGGCGTTTGCGTGCCGCCTGGCGCCCGACCGCGAGCCGGAACTCGAATGGGTGCCTCTCGCCGTCGCCGTTGCGCCTGAGGAACCAGCAAGTTCAGTCGGCGAAGTCGTGGGCGATGCGCCACGAGCAAAGCAGCGGCAGCCGCCGTTTTATCGTCGCCGGCGGGTTGTGTCCACCGACCTGTAGCTTACAGTTTCCTATGCAGATCATAGTTAATTATGCTTTTGTAGAATAAAAACTCTTATTTTGCTACTATTACTAGTAGACTGGCTAGTGAAAACCGAAAATGTTTTTAGCATATATCTTGATTCTGATAAAGCAAGAAAATAATTTGAGAGTTTGATGATGAGGATAAGGGGGATGGTGACAATACCAGTCATAAAGGTCTTAGCATACTTTGTAAACAAGAGCTCTTAGAATCTCAGAAGCATATGCTTCATTTAAGCAAGGTAGTCATAAAAATCCGTAAATATTTATATTTTTGATAGCTGCGTCAAGTTACAAAAGTTTGCTATTTTTTTCTATCGCCGGATTTAGTCTTCTGCCATTTTTCATCGATCACTGCATCCGAAAGCATGAACTGTTGTAAGATTTTTATTGTTTTCATTTCATCATCTTATCTATATAATTTTCGAGATTCTTTTGCTATGAATAAAGTCGTTTTACCCCGCTGTGCGAAGATTAAGTTATCTAAATAACAACATCAGTAATAGCAGGTGGCTAAATCACCATTTAGATTTTCAGCTGTTACGCAACAAGAGTGTTGGCTTCATTGAAAACCGTGATATGAAGATAAATAAACTGCGTTTTAAAGGCTGGCCAATTATTCAATACAGTATATAAAAAGGTCTTTTGATTTGAAAAGCGAGTTTCCGCTCCGTAAAAATGATATCTGGTGATTAAAACAAAATGATATGACATTTTACCGATTAACGAGCATTGAAAACAGCCACCAGCTGGACGAGACTTTTCACAGGTTTAGAACACCCATGAGGCTCACTGTGGGGCTCACGGATATCCAGCTGGTGGCTCGCATTCTGACATATGCTACTGAAGTTCTGATAAAGACTACGCATCTTATAATCCTAGTGAAACTCTCGCGGCCAGAGACTTCTTGATGGCACTACTATAGATAACCGCAGTATTTGTCTATCTCAAGCTCGCTGTGACTAAAAGCCTTAGCCGCTGGTAGCTGATATATTTTTGTAATTTATAAATGAGTCAGTCTGAGTTGTACAGAGCTTTTCCTGTCGAGAATTATACCCACCAGCTTGAAGTCCTGACGGCAATCCCTGAAGTTTATTCTGACCAAGCGAGTGCGCGCTAGCGCACGAGTGCACGATGTCCTTCACGCACGAGTGAACGTGAAGGAATTCCATTGTCGGATGATTCATCGTGCAGGAATGCACAAAACCGTGCAGGAATGCATTTCTGCGCCTAATGCTTTTTCAGTGAGATTTTACCATAGACATCCATTCCTGCACGCAAAAGAGTGCAAGAATGCCATTCTTGCATGGAAAATCAGCCGACAATGGCTTTGCATAGCAGTGTCAGAGTGGCAGCGATAGTCTATGGCCAGCCCTGCTGACAAAGACAGCAGAAGCGGATTTTTTCATGCTTCGGCGTGAAGGAGATCTATTAGCACCATCTAGTCAGTGAAAAAAATATAAACCAGTTTAGACTGGGCATACATTGTGTTTTGACACACTTTTTCAAACGGGCACCTTAAAATTTCAACAGTTGTGTCGGCTTTGCATCTCGATTATACTTGGCATCTTCGTAGGCTCTGTCACGAGACTGTCCTGACACCGAGTACGAATCGTCGGGGCTTTCAATGATTTCTGCGATGACTTCTCCCAGGCTTGAGTTTAGTAATCTTCTGAATGCCCTCAGCAGTGGATGACGCTGCTGTTCCCAGCTTGCTGTCTGGTTTCTTCGCTAAAAAAAGCATCCGTAGCTCGTATCAACTTTGCTGCTCGACTTCTCAAACAGGAACAGACGCAACCCATTGCGTTTAACTCGCTTAAATCGCCTTTGCAATGTTGGATCTGCACTCGGCTCGATCCAGGTGCAAACAAGTCTTTTCAATACGAGTGCAAGGGGTCTACGATGTTTGCCTGCCGGACGTTTACCAGCCGACGTTTGCCTGCGGGACGTTTGCCAGCCGACGTTTGCCAGCCGACGTTTGCCAGCCGACGTTGGCCAGCGGGACGTTTGCCAGCCGACGTTTGCCAGCCGACGTTGGCCAGCGGGACGTTTGCCAGCCGACGTTTGCCTGCGGGACGTTTGCCAGCCGACGTTTGCCAGCGGGACGTTTGCCAGCCGACGTTTGCCTGCGGGACGTTTGCCTGTCGACGTTTGCCTGCGGGACGTTTGCCTGCGGGAAGTTTGCCAGCCGACGTTTGCCAGCGGGACGTTTGCCAGCCGACGTTTGCCAGCGGGACGTTTGCCAGCCGACGTTTGCCAGCGGGACGTTTGCCAGCCGACGTTTGCCAGCCGACATTTGCCTGCGGGACGTTTGCCAGCCGGACAGTCGCAGGCGGCAATTGGTTAAAGAAGTATGCCCTCTCTAGGCTTACAACTTGCATTTGAAAACTGTGGACATAGCACTAATAATTCCACTTTGCTGCCTACTAACTGCTATTAAATATACAGGTTACTACGCTCGTAACAAACTACTTAGAACTTAGAACGCTCTTCGTCTTATTGATATTTTAGGTAGGTTTTAGTAACATGCATGTATGTACCAAAGCAACTGATGTAACCAAAACTAGCAGAACTAGCAGAACCAAAGCGTCACTGACAATAAAGTCAGTGACATTGTTCTACAATCTACATATATGTAGGCTTAGCCATGACATGCAAAAAAGTTAAAATTGACATAATTCATGATTCATTAGGCTTAGGCCTACACCAGGGTTAAAAATTTAGACCTATACAGCTGTTTTTCTAGAAGATGCGAACCGATTCTGGTTCTGGAATTGGTAATGTGAAGAGGCTTCAGGCCGGATCATAGAGGCTTTTCATAGGCCTATTACCAATTCCAGAATTAGAATTGGTTCGGATCTTCCAAGAAAAACAGTAGTATAACTAGGGCCTATTTAATTCTGTTGAATGTTTGACTGCCTTAACAACCTCACTTAGCACTATTTTTCACTTTCTTCTTGGCGATTGTCATTCAATAATAAAAACTTTATAGCATGTATCTCCCTCTAGTTATGGAGACAAAAAGTTATACTTCACAAATTGGTTCTGGTTCTGGGAACAGAACCAGACACCGAACACAAACACAAACACCGAATTCAAATTTTCAAATTATTACGCACTACTCAAAACTCCTAATGTTGGTGTTTTATTTTTATTCGCAATCAATAAAATATTATTTCGCCACTCAGCTGAAAATGGTGGGGCATACACGAAACTTTTTACGAGTATATATTTAGTTTTTATAATGTTACAACTGCTAAATATAGCATAAATATATATAGCTAAATATATAGCAGTTGGCTGGCAAATGTCGGCTGGCAAACGTCCTGCAGGCAAACGTCCTGCAGGCAAACGTCCTGCAGGCAAACGTCCCGCAGGCAAACGTCGGCTGGCAAACGTCGGCTGGCAAACGTCGGCTGGCAAACGTCCTGCAGGCAAACGTCCTGCAGGCAAACGTCCCGCAGGCAAACGTCGGCTGGCAAACGTCGGCTGGCAAACGTCCTGCAGGCAAACGTCCTGCAGGCAAACGTCCTGCAGGCAAACGTCCCGCAGGCAAACTTCGGCTGGTAAACGTCGGCTGGCAAACATCGGCTGGCAAACGTCGGCTGGCAAATGTCGGCTGGCTAACGTCGGCTGGCAAACGTCCCGCAGGCAAACGTCCCGCAGGCAAACGTCGGCTGGCAAACGTCCCGCAGGCAAACGTCGGCTGGCAAACGTCGGCTGGCAAACGTCGACTGGCAAACTTCCCGCAGGCAAACGTCGGCTGGCAAACGTCCCGCAGGCAAACGTCGCTATCCCGTGCAAGGACAACTTAAGTAGTAGGACGCAACACTCGCGTATCGTGTAATTTTTATTGGAGGCATGGTCTTCACAAATATGTAATTCGCGACTAGTTGCACGTAGAAAGCTAATTCTTTCGGTGTTAGGTCCAGAATTTTGTTCTTCGTTAAAATGTAAGTAAGCAACCTACAGCTATAATAAGTATAAAATTTTTGCTTTGTTGTCTTGGTCTCTTGGTCTCTTGTTGACAATTGTAATATAAAGAAACCATGTTTGTCAGCAAAAAAGAAAACAAGAAAACCAGTATTTCACAAATCCAAACAAAAAAATGCATAATGTCATTGGCCATTAAAGGAACGTGATATAATTATTTTAATTAGTAGGTGAAGTCAGCTTATCAAGTTTAGTAAGAAATGAAAACCTGAATGGTTTATAACAACACACACAGTCCTGTGCTCTATTTGTAGCGGTCGAATCCTAGGCTTATGTACGTAGAACTTTATACGGCTTACGGGCCTCCAAAAAAATTTCCACGAAAGCTGAGTGTCGCGTCCTATATATAACGTAACTTCAGTTGTCCTTGTACTAGTGATGCAGCTCCATGGCAGGCTCTTCAAATACAATAAGTCTGACAGTCCTACAAATCAGAATAGGAAATGTACACACTTTGTGTGACATCAGCGACGAGCTAATTGACTTTTTACTTAGGAAAACAAGTCATGGTGGTCGTGCATTGCGCAATTGCGTACACGTCCATTTTCACATGGATTTTTTGACATGACATTGAAGAACGTTCCGAGACTTATTAGTCTCTTCAAATTAGTTAATAAACATCTTTTAATCCTTTGTCGAGTAGTAAAAGAAAAAAAAGTCCATTGATTGTAAATACTCGTTCACACAGCATCCAATTATTTTTAAGCCATCAGCCATCAAATTACACGACTGATATGTAATTAACGACGAAATATAAGCTGCATTATGACACGGAATTTGGACTTCTTTGATTGAGGTGTGACGAGGTTCACAAAGTATCACAACGTTTTTTAGATGCACATAACGGTATAGAATTTCAAGGGGACCTTTAAATCGATACGTAAACCTTTTATTTGCAAAAAAAACCTGTCAAATATTTTTACGGCAGATCTATCCGCATGCTTTTAACCATTTAAAACTTCTTGAAAACCGGATGAGTAACCTCGACGACCACTCGACGTCTACAGCTGCCGTGAGACCTCACCTCGAGCCAGTGCTTGCACCGAAACACGAACCCGAAGTACCGAAACGTCTTCAATGCTGTCAGAAGTCGCAGCAGGTCGAAGGCCACATCGAAGTCGCTGATGCACCGCTGGAACGTCTCTGTGACGAACGCGATGAGAAAGTTCAGCAGGTTGAGGCCCACAAACACGAAGAACAGCACGTGGATGATGAGAACCATCACGCTGTCCAAGCTGAAGGTGATCATGTTGAGGATGACCTTGACCGACGAGTAGAGCGACAACAGGCCGGTCTCGAAGTCGGGCGAGTCGACCAAGATGAAGAAGTCCAGGCTGAAGAGAATGATCCAGTAGAACAGCAGCGGCAGCGCGGCCAGGAAGCTGGACAGCATGCAGTGGAAGGTGAAGAAGAGCTTCCCGACCGACTTCGTCACGATCTCCATGTACTGCGCAAAGTGCAGCAGCGTGAACGCGATGAAGAGAGTGTTGGACCCAATTAAAAGCTGTTCCATTACACCTCTTGGCTCAAAGTATTCATAAAAATTTTTTAGTTGCAGTGCTGAAGCGAATATAAAAAAGCTGATGCCGCTTACGAAAGCCACCGCCTGATAGAAATCAAAAGTCGAGCGGCGCACAAAGCGCCCAGTTGAGCTGTCGATGGGCGCCACAGTCCTTATCTTTCGCTGGCACTCAACAAAATAGAGCACCAACTTGATGAGCATAATGACCATATGAAACACGGAGACAAATGTTATCATTAAATAGCTCAAAAGCATCGAGTCAAATAATTCACCGCAACTATAATTCTTTACCGACTGGCTGTTAAAAATCTCATGGTACAGCGTCGTGTTGGAAAGAGACGATGTGTTGTAGCCTGCCCGAAAAGCGGCGGCAAAGGTTGCTCGGTTGCAGTGAATGAGGTTGCCAAAACAGGCCACCGTCAGCATGATTGATTCGTTCACAGCTGTGAGAAGAAATACCGATGTTGGAACGCTCATCACCAGCAGCCTCAGAAATGTGATCGCTCGAGTCTGACGGTACGTCAACCGAAGCCACTGTCGGATGAGAGGGTCCTCCATCAGCTTGGACTTCTTGAGTGACTCGACCTGACTCGACGCTACATAGGTGAGCAGGTGCAGAGGACTCGAGTTGCACCGGCTCCCGTGACACAGGTCGTAGTCGGTGAGGTCGTAGAGACGGACGGCCCAGCCGCCGGATCGAGTCTCCGATTTCAACAGGTAGTTCGGCAGGTGCAACATCTTGCGGGCCAGTCGGAATGCAGCGAACTTCACGCACGCCTCCAGAGGTCGGAGACCGCTCGAGTCCTCCTGAGTGACCAGCCTGTCTAGCAGACGAGGCTCTCTACTCAGCGTCGAGAGGAGCGCCGTCTCCAGACGCTTGGCTCGCTTGAACCTCGGCGCGTACATCTGGCAGCGAGCCAGACTGTGTACAACGGTGCTGCCGTCGAGCTCGAGCTGAGCCGCGTGCTCGGAGCTGTCTTCCAACAGAGCCTCGAACACTCGCACGGACTGCAGCAGAATCGCCAGGTGGATCGCGTATCCGAACTGCAGACTGACGAAGCCCCACTTTCGGCGACTTCTCGGCAAGCGACACCGGATCTCGTGGCTTTCGGTCACGTCGACCAGAGGCTGGGCGAGCCTTCCCGACAGGTCCGGCTTCAAAGCTCGCATGAAGGCGTCAGGGTCGTCATCGACCAGAGCAGCCAGCGCCGCCTCTGCTGATTCCATGTTGAACAACTCTTTCAAGTTTGTATCGTTCTGACTCGGCAGCACCCGATTACCTGCAAGAAGTGAAATTCTGTTGCTGGAGCGAACTCTGATAAAGTCGTTAGTAGCCGGGATCCCTTCGCCCATTACTTTGTGCAGCTGAACAGTTTGCCGCAGAATCAGTCCGATCTCTGTTAGTTTTCTGGTGCGCTGCTTTTATGAGCTTTGCAAAGTATAGCTGCCAGCAAATCAATATACAGGGAATCGCTGGTCACAAGTGTACATTTTTCTCCAAAACATTTGACCAGCCTGAACAAACAAAGGCCACTGAACTAGAGTCAGTTCTGGCGATACAGTCAGGCAAGTATGGTTCTTAGTTGTCCTTGGTATGGTCTCGAGGGCGCAGAGCAAACAACATTATCAAATGAATTGATTTGACGAAGAAAGTAGCCCAATAGTGCTATGTAACTCATTTCTGCATAGCCTGAGTCTCTATTGCAGTGGAACTTTTTTGGGAGCCAGTCTGAAAAGCAACGGCTCTCCAGCAAAAATTTGCACGTATATGATATTAAAAACTATGGTTGAATTTTTTAGCCGTTGAATTGAGTAACGATCCGGTTCCAGAAAGGCATCTCCGTATTTGAGCTTTTTAGCATGCAAATTTAAGTTTAAATCTCGATAATCAAGATTCAATCAAGGGAACTGGCAATAGCTCAAGTCTAGCAACAAATTTCTTGACTGTTTTAAAAACCGACGAAAACTTGTCTACGAGCTCCAATCTCCAAGCCGTGTTTGCAGCCATGGACATCTGTGCTGTGGTCTGCTCTTCCTTTTACTCCAGTCTTGAGGTCACTATTGGTGGTCCTGTTTTCCTCTGTCATTTGAGCAAGTCACATGAAAAGCCGTGTTTTCCTGGAGTCCAAAAGTCCTGGAGTCCTGGAGTAAACATGTTTACTACACTCGCTGGCCTGTGTTTACGGGGACCACGACCCCGGCCTTCTCAAAGGCGGGAGGTGACGTCAGTTCTAAAAATAGATACTGAGTCACGCTATCTGGCGCACAATGGTGCAATGGGGATTCCCAGCATATATGTACGGGCCCCCCTCACCCTTGTTTCCGTCAAGGATTTCACTTTCAGTTTCAGTTCTTCTGCTACCATGTTTCCGTCTGTAATACGCCTGACTAAACATAGACGCCCAAGTCTAAAGGAGGCCTACATCGCCTTCCCAACCACCCACTGGGCCCAGCTGGATCTGCTGACCAGACGCCTTGTTCGTTAATCTTCAAATCTGCACGCGGTGCTGAGTTCGTTTACTTGTTTATTTTGTTCCGACGGGAAGCCCACCTCATCGAAAGCCGAGACCTGAAGGAACTGGTGGCAGCACTAGCTACGCTACGATTGAAGACTCCCGATCAAAAGGACGAAAAGTCAATTTAACTGTGCTGGCGCTGTCCGAGTAGGTAGCACAGGTACAACATTGGTGGCAGCGATGGGATTCTGAAGACCTACCAAACCACCCCGAGACAACCATCAATACAACACTTTCGATTGAGTGATAAAGCATATTGTATTTCTGTCTCCAGATCCTAGTAACTTTCGACGAAGCCGATGTGTGTTAGTGGTAAATTCTACTTTAAATTTGAAAACGAACTCTTTCAATAGCTCGAGACTAATACGAGTTTAAAACTGAATATCGGACCCGTTCAACTGGAGCGCCTGAGAGGACAGCTGCTAAACTCAAGTCTAAATAGGAAGACAACGCCCAGGGGTTGCCCAGGAATTCAGGGGAGCACTGCATTCAGAGCCGTTTGGGAAGTCAGCTGGGCTACTGACAGACGGGCTGAAGGCCAGGGAGCGGTTCTCATAGACCATGACTCTTATTCTCTTACACTGTTTCAAAGTGGAAAGGCAAATATAGTGGACGCAGATAAAACACTTCTGGCTGACTTCGGTATGCGAGAAATTTTAAAGCAAATCGAAACGCAGCAGAAGGCACCAAAAAGTGCAAACATGATTCGGGAACGGAAACAAAGCATGGAATCGGCAGAAGCGGCGCTGGCTGCTCTGGTCGATGACGACCCTGACGCCTTCATGCGAGCTTTGAAGCCGGACCTGTCGGGAAGGCTCGCCCAGCCTCTGGTCGACGTGACCGAAAGCCACGAGATCCGGTGTCGCTTGCCGAGAAGTCGCCGAAAGTGGGGCTTCGTCAGTCTGCAGTTCGGATACGCGATCCACCTGGCGATTCTGCTGCAGTCCGTGCGAGTGTTCGAGGCTCTGTTGGAAGACAGCTCCAAGCACGCGGCTCAGCTCGAGCTCGACGGCAGCACCGTTGTACACAGTCTGGCTCGCTGCCAGATGTACGCGCCGAGGTTCAAGCGAGCCAAGCGTCTGGAGACGGCGCTCCTCTCGACGCTGAGTAGAGAGCCTCGTCTGCTAGACAGGCTGGTCACTCAGGAGGACTCGAGCGGTCTCCGACCTCTGGAGGCGTGCGTGAAGTTCGCTGCATTCCGACTGGCCCGCAAGATGTTGCACCTGCCGAACTACCTGTTGAAATCGGAGACTCGATCCGGCGGCTGGGCCGTCCGTCTCTACGACCTCTCCGACTACGACCTGTGTCACGGGAGCCGGTGCAACTCGAGTCCTCTGCACCTGCTCACCTATGTAGCGTCGAGTCAGGTCGAGTCGCTCAAGAAGTCCAAGCTGATGGAGGACCCTCTCATCCGACAGTGGCTTCGGTTGACGTACCGTCAGACTCGAGCGATCACATTTCTAAGGCTGTTGGTGATGGGCATACCACCAGCAGCATTTTTGTTGACGGTGTTTAGCCAATATGTAATGCTACTTGTATCAAGTTTTGGTTTGCTGATTTACTGTAATCAAGCCACCTTCACAGCCGCAGAGAAGCTAGGCTTCAATGAGACCGTGTTGTTGAACTCAACCCTCTTTTGGAAAGTGTTTAATGATCAGACAGTTAAGCAGACCAAGTGCTCAAGAATCGGCGAGGCAATATTTGTAAACACCTGTGTGATTTTTGCGGTTCTGGTCTTCAAAGTCATCGTAGCCTGCGTGAAGATTGTTCTGTGGCTCCTGGAGCGGAGTCAGCGGATGAAGCTTCTCACAGCCGACAACTGGCGACCCACCCAGCGATTCGTCCGTAGAACCATGTTCGACGTTTACCTGGCAGTAACTATTGCCAGCAGCTCCTGCTTCCTAGTTGTTCTGTTCACCAACTTTTGGGCGAACTACTCAGGATGGTACCGGACACTGCTCCCCATCAACCAGCGGTCTGGCTGGGTCACCGAGCAGCTGTTTCTCGGCTCGAATGCTTTATTTATCGCATCCGTTCTCTTGCAGTATTCCCAGTATTTGGAGATTGTATCAAGAGGCATTGGGAAACTGTTTTTCATCTTTCACAGCATGATGACAAGTTTCCTGGCTTCCATGCCTCTGCTTTACTTTTGGATAATTTTGTTTAGTTTGATTTTCTTCATCCTGGTTGACACGCAAGACTTTAGCACTGGTTCTCTATCTTTGTATTCATCCGTGAGAGTCATACTGAACATGATCAACTTCAACCTAGACAGTTCCATCGTTCTCATTATTCATTTCGCATTCTTTATGTTTGTCAGCATCAACCTGTTGAACTTTCTCATAGCGTCTGTCACAGAGACGTTCCAGCGGTGCATCAGCGATTTCGACGTGGCGTTCGACCTGCTGCGGCTTCTGGCAGCGCTGAAGACGTTTCGGTACTTTAAGTTTGTACCCCGGTGCAATCACTGGCTAGAAGTGAGATCTCATGGCATCTGCAGACGTCGGGTGGTCGTTGAAGTTGTTCAACCGGCTTTTAAAAGGCAATAATGTCCTAATCGTCTAAACCAGCGAATACCTTCGTGGCAAAATCCTTTGTTTGGAAGCTTGATTCGCGATGTTTAGCTGGATTAACTTGATTACAGGCAGGCGATTCAGCTTTCCTAATATTTCTTCATACTGCTTAGTCATTGCGCAGAATGCTGTGTCGTTTACCTCGGTTTTCTCCCGTCTCAGTCCGTACATCTACGAGTACACTGCTTGAATATTTTGCATTCACGAATAAAACGTACTTTGAGCCAACATACGCTCGTATATTCAACTATATTTAATCGTAAGTTTCTGTTGAGTACTACGAGTAGTTTTCACCCGTGAGTGAAACCAGCTTCATTATAAACCCTGGAAGGCGAGTGTTCAGCAGCTATTGCTACGAGCGTACGTACCGACCAATTTGGAAGGTTACAAATGAAGGTTAGATAAAAGGCTGGGACGTTCAATATTTATTGGCAGTTTATAGCAATTAATTAAAGGTTGCCCCGAAATACTAAATGACGAAATTAGCACTTGCTCCTAGCGACTCTTGGATGCTTATCACAGAATCGCGCTTAGAATTTTTATAGTAGATTACGACGCTTGTACAATAATTTACCGATTGTAAAGGAATTACACGTAGTACAATAAGGGCCACTTCAAAGCAGCAGAGAAGTTAATCCAAGATTTAAAAGGTTTCCAGAAAAACTTTAAGAAAACACATTTGAAAGAGATATGGGATGGGACTTTTGCAAAGGAAAATAGTGCAAAACGAATGACGCATAAATATGAAACTGCAATATTGTTTTGCGCTCTAAGGTTCATGTTGTACTCGCGACTCTCAGGAATGGTGCACCTACGAGGGTCAGAGTACGCGGGCCCGTGCTGGCCTGCGTCGGGACGCGAGTGTCCGCACGGGACCCTAGGTCTGGGGCGTCAGGACGCACCCAAGTGGCCGGCACACGCGTAGGGACGCTGTGATGTCGATCACCTTTAGCAGGGCGTCAGGGCGCACAAGCTGGCGTCTATGTACATCGGGCTTACAGTACAGGGTGGCCCGTAGCTGACTACCTGGCCTAGTCCCCTCTGAGTCGGCGTCAGGTCACACGGACTGTCCCTGCTACAGCTCCCGAAATGAAGAGACAAGGCAGTGACTTACTTCGCGGATAGCTCGCCCTTGCGCGTGCGGTCAATAAATCGTAGCTGAGGTCTGCTCGCGGCTGGCGGACCCGATGGTAAACGTTTATTGCGTATGTGTTAGGGGAAGGACGGTCTAAAGACGCTGTAATCGGCGCTCTGGGCCTGCGTTGTAGAGTGCGGCAAACCAAACAACCACGGGCCGACAGCCACCCGCCCGGCCGCGCCTTAAAATGCCACGACCCTCCCGGACCGGGGGCTCCCCCCCGCCCCACCCCCGCCCCACCCCCGGCCCAGCCACCCACCGGCCAATCACGGCGCAGCTGGGGAGGCCAGCCCGGGAGGAAGGCCAAAAAGAAAAGGGCGGCCCAGCCAACCAGCGCGCAGACAACCCAAAGGGCTAAGCGGCTTACACCGCCGAGCCTATCACACCAAAAACAAATACGGAGCAGAGTGCACTTTGGCAGGGCAAGCGCACGGGCACAACGTTCAGAAAGTCGTCGAAAATCTCTAAAAGAATGCATTAAATATCCGGCAAAGATTCCATTTCTCGACTACAGGATCTAAAATTTTGCTGCTTCCGCTTGAATTCACTTTTCGAGTACAGCCTCTTGAACACCGGTTGAACAACCTCAACGATAACCCGCCGTCTACAGCTGCCGTGAGACCTCACCTCGAGCCAGTGCTTGCACCGAAACACGAACCCGAAGTACCGAAACGTCTTCAACGCTGTCAGAAGTCGCAGCAGGTCGAAGGCCACATCGAAGTCGCTGATGCACCGCTGGAACGTCTCCGTGACGAACGCGATGAGAAAGTTCAGCAGGTTGAGGCCCACAAACACGAAGAACAGCACGTGGATGATGAGAACCATCACGCTGTCCAAGCTGAAGGTGATCATATTGAGGATGACCTTGACCGACGAGTAGAGCGACAACAGGCCGGTCTCGAAGTCGGGCGAGTCAACCAAGATGAAGAAGTCCAGGCTGAAGAGAATGATCCAGTAGAACAGCAGCGGCAGCGCGGCCAGGAAGCTGGACAGCATGCAGTGGAAGGTGAAGAAGAGCTTCCCGACCGACTTCGTCACGATCTCCATGTACTGCGCAAAGTGCAGCAGCGTGAACGCGATGAAGAGAGTGTTGGACCCAATGAACAGTTGCTCCACAGCTCTACCGTTGCTCTGGTCGCTTGGATACAAATTTTCATAGAAATTATCGGACCTCAGGAACGTCGCGACAACTAGAAAGCAGATGCCACTCGCGATTGCAACAAAGTGATAAAAATCAAAGATGGCCCGTCGAACAAATCTGTCAAGCAGCGACCAGTTGTCCGCAGTCAATATTTTTTTCTTATTTTCGTGTTCAAGCGCAGAGAATCCAGTCTTCAGAGCCGCAGTGACGCACATGAAGGCAGTCACGAGACTAATCACCAGAAAGTTTATGTCGATGGATTGAAGAAATTCTGCACAGCTTTTTGACTTTATTTTTTGCTGATTAAAAAACGTAAAATAAATGGTTAAATTGCTCAAAACGCTGGCATTGTATCCTGATGATTTTGCAGCAGAAAATGTTGCTCGGTTGCAGTGAATGAGGTTGCCAAAACAGGCCACCGTCAGCATGATTGATTCGTTCACGGCTGTAAGAAGAAATACCGATGTTGGAACGCTCATCACCAGCAGCCTCAGAAATGTGATCGCTCGAGTCTGACGGTACGTCAACCGAAGCCACTGTCGGATGAGAGGGTCCTCCATCAGCTTGGACTTCTTGAGCGACTCGACCTGACTCGACGCTACATAGGTGAGCAGGTGCAGAGGACTCGAGTTGCACCGGCTCCCGTGACACAGGTCGTAGTCGGTGAGGTCGTAGAGACGGACGGCCCAGCCGCCGGATCGAGTCTCCGATTTCAACAGGTAGTTCGGCAGGTGCAACATCTTGCGGGCCAGTCGGAATGCAGCGAACTTCACGCACGCCTCCAGAGGTCGGAGACCGCTCGAGTCCTCCTGGTGACCAGCCTGTCTAGCAGACGAGGCTCTCTACTCAGCGTCGAGAGGAGCGCCGTCTCCAGACGCTTGGCTCGCTTGAACCTCGGCGCGTACATCTGGCAGCGAGCCAGACTGTGCACAACGGTGCTGCCGTCGAGCTCGAGCTGAGCCGCGTGCTCGGAGCTGTCTTCCAACAGAGCCTCGAACACTCGCACGGACTGCAGCAGAATCGCCAGGTGGATCGCGTATCCGAACTGCAGACTGACGAAGCCCCACTTTCGGCGACTTCTCGGCAAGCGACACCGGATCTCGTGGCTTTCGGTCACGTCGACCAGAGGCTGGGCGAGCCTTCCCGACAGGTCCGGCTTCAAAGCTCGCATGAAGGCGTCAGGGTCGTCATCGACCAGAGCAGCCAGCGCCGCTTCTGCCGATTCCATGCTTCGTGTGTTAGAAAGCATAAATGATTGACGGCTATATCTTGAACTTTTTAGCTGCTGCGTCAGAAGACGAGCTGCAGTCTGTCTCCTGAAGAATAACTATACCAACTATACCTAATATATGACAGAAGTGCTCACGGAGCAATTGCTGATTCAGTCTTCCTATCCCTATGGAACAGCGTTGTTGGAGGATTCGCTGAGTGGGCGCTCTCTAACCGCGTGCCTCCTATTTTGAATAATTCTGCCCGGGCCCTGTGCCGATCTCCGCAGCTCGTGAGCAAACATGCTGTTCTTGTCCCGCTGCGGGGGACGCTTCGAGGCTGTAGTCAACTTTCGATCGCCATGGCAACAAGCATTGATTAATCTGCGCCTGCGTGCTTGTCCCATTTCCTCACTAGGATTTCGTGGGGATTTCGATAACGATTTTACAAGGGGCCTAATAGGGAATCGGCAATAGACGAATCGGATACAGTGTTTGAAGTGCTCTCCTTGCCCTTTAGCTATTGGAAATCTAAAATAAACAGTAAATGGCCGATATTTTGTTTAATCTGTGAGTTTACTGTTTCACCCAGAGCTGATTGCTAATTTCATATTACTGTTTGCCCGCGTGAACAACCTGGTGGCCTGGAGTACTTTTGGCTCAGTGCTATATAGTTAATAACGAAGTACCTGATGTTAAACTCAGAACAAGTTTTAGACTCGTGAGGTTCTGGTAGTCCGGGGGTTGCAATTTACTTTTATAGCTTCAACTTTCATGTCGGGGTTTCGCCAGTGAGTATGCGTTTTTAAGCGCAATAAAAATGCGTCAAGCTTATGTAAGTAAAGCTACAAGTCTCAAGCAGAAATTACGGTAAATACTGTTTAGGCGGTGAAAGCGGATTAATACATTATTATGTTGGGTAGGATAATTTATTACTGGCTTGTGCCAATTTTTCTAGCAACAAAGGAGAAGGGAGGGCGAAACTAGCTCGGCTGCAATGAGGAAACGAACAATTTTTTTATACGGGAAAACTCTACGAATAGTAAGTAGTATGCTAAGCGCATGACAGGCATATATTATTAATCTCATTATAAAAGCTCAGTCGATCCTTCAATTAAATCGATGTTTTTGTTTCTTAAGAGCAAGCGAGGTGAGAAAATGCAGAACGGCGCTTATCATGAGCTTCTGTACAAATCCGATCGCGCCTTGGTCGGGGCGCGCTGATCCGAGGCAAAGCTAGGCAAGGATGACCGTGTGACGAAGGAAGCGAAGGAAGCCAGTAAACCAGGTGCTCAGCTCAGTTACCGCCGCCTCCGGTGAACAGCGACACCAGCTTGTTTGGCTTCAGCCGCGACGTCAACGAAGACATCTTTCTGCGCACCGGAGAGGTTGCCGCGGCAGCCGTCGACTTTGCAGCCGATGCTGCGGCACCCGCCGCCGACTGTTGCTGCTTTGGTGCCTCCTGAAGTCGATTGGCAACCTCTTGAGCGCGCCTGGAATCAATGCGTGCTTGGATTCAAGAACGGTGCAGTATGGAAGCCCTCAGTTCGATGACCTCAGTTTGATTTGACCCCAGATTAAAAGAGAAATACGCATTCGACCTTTGCGCTGAACTGCCAGTTGAAATCTGCAGCCTTCCAGTCTACGCAGCTGCATCAAGCCCTATTAGATATTTTATTGGGCAAATTGCAGCCGGCCCAATGCGCAGCAGTTAAAAAAACAATGGCCTGCTGTCATTCTGGACCCACCCCCGGCTGCAACTCTTTCCTGTGCAGATCACTTCCGAAGTGGTACTGGATGAATTGGAATTCCGGAATTACATGTTAAGCAGCCTGGGCCGCCCCCCCCCGTAAGCCATTTGGATTGTAAATAAAAACTTCAAAGGAAGTGCGCACGAGTGAATAGAGAATGCATTGCACTCAAAAGCTACATTTAGGTGCATAACAGCTTCTCAGAGATTTGATGTTACAGGGGAGGCCCGTAGCCTAGTGGTCTAGCGCAAGCCCAGGCTCGATTCCAAGTGCAGCCAAATTAATTTGGGGCTAAATTGGAATCTCGGCTTGGCTCTGCTCGTGCAATTAACGCCCTTGAGGGCCAACCTACCAAGGCCCAGTGAAGTGTACATGCCTAACGATAAATAAAGTTAAGGCGCTGTACACTCTTGTGTGAGTGTGCCTGTGCGTCCCGGTACCCAGGCTAAGAAGCGCCCTAGAGTCAATTGTGTCGCCCCAGAGTCGTTTCAGAGTCGCTGCAGCTAACTCAGGTAAAATACGAAAGAAGCGACTCTAGACGACTCTAAATAGACGAGATTTCACCGAGAAGTCGCCAAAAAGTCGTTAAAGAATCGTCCAAGAGTCAATTTGAAGCGTTCTATTGTCTGCGACTCTGAAATGACTCTGTGGCGACACAAGTAACTCTGGCACGACGATATGACGAGCTTGGGCCGTAGGGTTATATTTGAGGCGTGCTAGAGTCGCTGTAGTTAAGCGCCAACACGACGACTCTTGGACGACTCTTTCGTGACTCTTACGACTCTACAACTCATGTGACGTGCTCGTGACGCAACAGTCGCATTAGGTGCGTTTGGGTCGTTAAAAAGTCCCGAGAGTCGATCCAGAGTCCCTAGAGTCACTAGTCAGCTGTTTGCAACGACCTTTTAGTGATTCTTTGTCACGGTATCGTTTTCAATGGGCGTATGACTGCGTACGTATCCGCACACTTGTGTGCCTCCTGCTCAGGGGAGTCGGTGGAATGGGCAATAATGGACACAGCCCTTCTGCCTCCAACAACAAATCGGATGTTGCAGAAACCTACCTGGTGAGATCTTCAACCTCCACCAGCATAGAGTCCTGCTCCATGTGCAGATCGTCCCGCTCAATTAGGCTTTTAACCAGGTCCTCGTTGTGCGCTGCGCGAATGGGTGAGAGGCGGGTTTGAAGCGTTTGTTTATTTAGTGAACGATTGTTTAAATTAGCTTGTTAGGTCTTAGTGGCCAAAATCGCCGAAAGATAAAAGCGATAAAGGCTCTCGCTTTGTTTGTGCGTCCATCGTCTGGTTAAGCTAGCGATGTGACCGATGTCCTATTCTGGCCTAATTTTCTTTCGCTGAGAAAATGAATGCCAGCCACTAATGGATCATCTCTATAGAGTCGCTCCTATAGAGGCTCTCTGTCAGCCTCTGGAGCTGTCAGATGCAGCAAAGCAACGCTTTAAGCCTGGAGG
>NIVC01003798.1:0-40000 GCA_002269645.1 Macrostomum lignano
ACGAACCAGGAGGGGTAGATCCCGTTTCTTGGCTAGCCGAACCTGTAGCTCCAGGGCTGCCATTTTTGCTCCACACTGATTGCAGTATTCTGGACGTCCAACTCGGCTTCGCCGACAGCCACTACCCTTGCCCATCCTTGCCCAAAATACAATTACAACTGCATGAAAATACGAACCCGTACTGTACTCAGCAACTTGGAGGCGCGATGAGAAGGGTGAGAATTAAACATTCCAGAGCGATTGATAAACAGATTGGTACAGATTAATAGAGGATTGGGTCTCCGAATCGACGTGGTGCAACTCCTCGATTCGCACGAACAGAACGACGATTCAATTCTTGCTCGGGAGGAGCGGCTACAAGAGGCTGATGGTGTGTGACGCGCTGTGCCCAAATGGGCTCTGGTTCCAATTCAGCGTCACTGTTCTGCTCAGAGTCAAATACCGGCATCGGGGATCAGGAGCTTCCGGGCGGAATATCGCTCACGTGACCTGATTCCCGCCGCTGCTTGAGTCCTCCTCTGGGCAGGGACGTGGAACCTAGAGCTGGCATCGATTTTCCTTAGGTTGTTGAAATGGACTACTCTAGGCCTTCGCGCACCATCGTGCAGGATTCTGTAATTGACATCGGAAAATTTTTTCAGGACTTTGGCCGGGCCTTTCCAATAGCGGTGGAACTTCGGGATTTCATTCGGTTTAATGACGGGATCGTATTCTAGAACAAGATCACCTTCATTGATCTGAGCTCCACGAGCTTGGCTGTCATAAAGCTTCTTTTGCTTCCTCTGATAGGTTCTGAGATTCTCCCTCACGGCCTCGTGTGCTTGCTGAAGGTCTTCAGCCAGTCGACGAGTGAACTTGGAGAAACTCTCTGGCACCCTCTCAGTCGGATTCTCAATGTCGATCGGGAGCTGCATCTCCCTACCAAACAGAATGTAGTGCGGAGTGTAGCCTGTGCCTCTATGCACGCTAGAACGATAGGCTAGCAAACCGGGCGCAATGCAGTCTTCCCAATCTTTGTCCTCCTGCTCTAACTGACACGTTAACATGTGCTTTAGAGTCCTATTAAAGCTTTCTGCTTGCCCATCCGCCATCGGATGATATGGAGTGGTTCGACACTTGCGGATGTCTAGCAGAGAACAAAGGTTCTTCATCAATGCTGACTCAAAGTTTGATCCCTGATCAGTGACTATCTCCTGTGGACAACCGAATGATGAAATCCAGTGCGTGAAGATTGCACGGGCTACTGTTTTGGCACGCTGATTGGTTAACGGGATTGCACACGGCTATTTACTGAATGCGTCTTGGATTGTCAAAACAAATCTCGACCCATGCTTGGACTTCGGCAAAGGACCTATGATGTCGCACATGATTCTTTGGAACGGAAATGAGCTCGGGATGGGTTGCAGTGGTGCCCTGCTTCTTGGCGATGGTTTGCACTTTGAGCACACTAGACATGTTCGGCAGAACTCTTCAACTCTCCGAGACAGACCAGGCCACCAAAAGCGTTGCTTAAACTTTCCTTGAGTCTTCTTAACTCCGAGGTGGCATCCACTGACGCCATCATGAAGAATTTTGGCGGCTTCCTCAAACAGGGAACTCGGAAGGAGGATTCTCTTCTGTGAGCTCTCCGGCACTGTCAGGAGCAGTAGCCCATCTTCTACGACTATTCGAGTCCTATGGGCCCAGATCTCTCTCTCGACTAAACTACTGATCGGCTCATTTTGCAGCGCTTCACCTTCCAGGAGCTGCCTTACTCGTTTTAGAGCCGGGTCAATTCTCTGAGCCTCTCTGATGCACTTGACGCTGAGAGGTGATGCTAACACAGCGTTCACCTGTTCAGGTGCTTGTGGCGAACTGTTACAGGAAGGGCACGACTCTTGGGCCCAATGCTTTCGAACTTTACGAGACAGACTGTCCGCATTCTGATGGAAAATTCCCTTCCTGTGCGAGATCTCAAAGTCGTAACGCTGCAGCGTCTCAAGCCATCTAGCACATTGCCCCTCGACGTCCTTAAGACTTGTCAGCCACGAAAGAGCGCTATGGTCTGTCCGTATCTTAAATTTCCTTCCCAGCAAATAGTACTTGTACAGCTTTACGAAGTGTACTATCGCTAGGAGTTCAAGTCTGGTAGTGCAGTAGTTCCTTTCACAATCTGCTAGCGACCTGGATCCATAGGCAATGACGCGCTCTGACCCATCGGGTTGGCATTGCGACAAGACTGCACCGATCCCAATCTTCGAGCTGGCGTCGGTGTCCAGCACAAACGGTCCAGCTCCTTCGGAAAAGTCTGGATAGGCCATGATCTCCGCTGATGTTAGCGATTGCTTGAGTTCGGAAAACGCCTGCTGTTGCTCTGGGCCCCAAATATACTGTGAGTCCTTGCGCATGAGCTTGAACAACGCGGCTGCCTTTATTGAGAAGTCATTCACGAAATTTCTGTAGTAGGAGCAGAGGCCCAAAAATGACTGCAGTTCTTTTATATTCTTGGGTGTGGGCCAGTTTCGAATTTCTTCTGTCTTCGCAGGATCTGTCGCAATACCTTCAGACGATACGACGTGCCCTAAGAACTTGGCTTCCTTGGACAGAAAATGGCATTTCTTGGCTTTCAAGCGGATCCCAGCAGTTCGTAAGCGATCGAAAACATGCTGGAGCCGCTCAAAATGCTCTTCGTAGGACTTTGAAAAAACTATTATATCGTCAAAATATACAAGACACTCTCTCCATGTCAGACCAGCCATAACAAGGTTCATCAGCTTGACGAAAGTCGCAGGGGCATTTCTTAGCCCAAAACTCACATATCGCCAGGCGAACTGACCTCTATTTGGAACTACGAATGCCGTCTTAAGTTGATCTTTAGGATCTAGCGGGCACTGGTGATAGCCTGAAGCCAAGTCTAGAGTTGAAAAAATAGCATTTCCTGCAAGTGCTTCTAAGGTTTCATCCATTCGCGGCGGCGGAAATGGGTCAGGATTGGTTACTTCATTTAGTCGGCGATAATCCAGGCACAGCCTGATGGATCCGTCCTTCTTCCGCACAGGTACGACCGGGCTGACCCACGGGGATTGACACTCGTAGATCCTACCGCAGTCTATTAGCCTGTCAATTTCTTTATCGATTTCTGGCCTTATGTGCGGTGGGATGCGGCGTGGTGGTTCTCTAGTTGGCCTGGCGTCCCCGGTGTCTATGGTATGCATTGCCTGGTCCGTTGAACCCAGCTCGCTATCGTCCTTGGCGAAGAAATCTCTGTTCTGACGGATCAACTTTATGAACGACACCTGCTGGTCTTCGGACAAGTCCGGCGAGTCCCAACTGCCCAGATGCTTTACAGGATCCCAGTCTTTGTCGAGAGAAACCCGGTTAACTTGTGCTTTGGGTTCTTGATCGTGATTTGGTTGGCTGTCATGGACGGGCGAGAACCAGCCAATCTGCTTCCCTTTTGTTAGTACTACAGGTTCTCCCGACACATTGGTGATCTTGACAGGGACGGAACCGTCAGCAGAGGGTACGACAACTGACCTAGCCAGCATCACGTGGCCTTCAGTCTGGGAGCGGGTCTCTGCCATTCCTAAGAACCGAAATTCCTTCACTCCTCTCCGACTCAGCTTAGCTCGAATGATTTGAGACCGATTTGCAGGAACTGTTTCCGATTTCGAAATGACTATCCGGCAGAGGATGGGTCGCTCAGAAGTCATACGAAAAGGAAAAGTTCCTACTGAAGTGACGATCTGAAGGTTCGCTAAATCCAATTTGGCTGCTTGGCAACGGAAAAAATCTGCACCAAGGATGCAGTGATGCAGTATGTGTGAGACGACGACAAAGGTGTGGCAAAATCTATGCGAGCCAATCGAAAATTCCCCAACGCACTCACCCAGCACATTTATGACATCGCCATTTGCAACTTGAATACTCTCTCCTATGTAGCTTGGCTTCAACACGGCTCGATTCGAGTTCCTCTTCCACGCGGCTTCACTTAACAGTGAGATACTCGAGCCGGAATCTAGCAAACATGCCATACTACTTGTTCTGCCTTCAAATATCACATCAACAAAACCAAGTTCTGTACCTTGTGCGGGTTGGCTCGGTGCGCTGGGTTGGGCCTCTACTGCTGGTTCGGGTGGGTGCCTGGGCGGCCCTGCCTCCAGGTCCCCTGACCGTTTCCCGTCTGCTGCTGGTCTCTCTGCAGTTTAAAACACCTAGCCCGTTTGTGACCGGACCGGTTGCAGTAATTGCAAACTATAGGATTTCTGCATTGCTGGGTCGTGTGGGTGGTCTCGAGGCAGCGACCACACTGGAAAGTTCTCTGAGCTGGTGCTGCAGCCTGGGCAGGTTGGGGATTAGGGTGCTTATGATAGCGGACTCCAGTTCCCGATCCAGCCTTCAGGACTTGCAGCTCCGCCCTCAGTTCTTTCAGCTCTTCGCGGAGCCTGACTGCCTCATCTTGCGTGTTACTTGCGGATACGTTCGCTGAGGGCCAAGGTTTCTCAGTGCTCGATTGAGCTGTGCGGAGGGATGCCATACCCTGTCTTACACGCCTACAAGCTGCGTCGAGGGTACCCGGTTCCTCCAATAGCAAGTGTTCACGAATTCTATCGGCGATTCTGGCACCTAGCAGGAACCGGTCTCTTGCTAGCTCATCTCTCTGTTCTACCGGCAGGTTTGGGTAGGCCCGGCGGACAATTTCTCGAAGAGCGTCGGCATAATCTTCCACAGATTCATCCTTCTTCTGGTCCCGACCCCTCAGTTCGATCTTACTGTCCTGTGGGGTGTGATGCTGATTAAACCGCTGTGAAAGGCGCTCAACAAAATCGTCAAACTCTAGATCGTCCGGTAACTCAAGGTTGGCAATGGCTCGGTAAGCTGAGTTGAAGTCCATCATACTAAGTAGGTGCTGCTTCCTATCTTCCTCGGGGATTTCTGCAGCCTCACAATACGCTGTAAACTGCTGCATCCATAGAGCAAAATCCTGACTCAGCACAAACTTGGATGGTCGGGGCACTCTTTGCCCTACGTTCAAATTATTCTGCACTCTAGCTGTAAGCGCATTGATGAGGTCGTCAACGTTGGCCATCGGGATTCGAAAGACAACTTCAGGAAGAAAAGACTAAGAGATTGACTGGGATAGAGAAGGAGACAGACTAACAGTGCATAGATCTAAGAGGCGCGCAAGCTGCTAACAAATAAACGTACAACCCAGGTTACAGTAAACTAAACTCCTAAATCCTGGTCACGGCACCAGTGTTGTGTCACTACACGTGATCGAAACAGCCCCCTAAGAACGCTCTGCAGTGATCGAGCCTGGAGATGGCGTCAGCCCACTGACCGGACTGACTCCGTAACTGAGCGTGGGGTCGCGTCGAGGTAGGGTAGTCAGTCCGTCCCTGAGGTGTACAGTACCCACTTCGCACGAAGCCCAAATGAGTAATGAATGCAGGCGCAGGTCTTACTTTGATTTCCAATCTGCTCGACGATGGGCAAGGCAGCGAATTCGTCAATTTGTAGAACTGAGATTCTTGCTGTTGAAGTTTGTAGGTTCTGAAGAGTAGTCTAGTGTCAGGCGTCAACAAGCGCGCTCGCCCTGCCCACCGCCAGCAATTCTCTATTTATTTGGACTGCCTGGCGTAAGCCCTAGGGTCTCACGCCAGACAGCATTATCAAAACCCAACTTATTGGCCAATCACCAATTGACAAGGGCTAACAAAAGGGGGAGAGAGGGCCCAGACCAGCCAATCCGGCTGGGTACGCATAAAGAAAAGGGGCAGAGCATAAGAGCTGATACACAACTGGGGAGGGGGGGGGTTAGCGCAGGCAGAAATGGGGGGGGCTGACACAAACAGAATGGGGGGTGGCGCAGGCACGCGGCCAGGAGGGGTGGGAGTGCAGTGCCGGGCGCACTTGACCGAGAGCCAGAGATTGCTCATCGGTGCAAGCGCACCCGGCACAACATAAGCATGCAAAATTTGTGCGGGAATCAGTGGGGAAAAGCTCACTTACACGACAGCCACTTCAACAGCCTCAGTGTCTGGCGGCGGCAGCCAGATGCAGATGCTGGGCACCTCCATCACTGTTCCATCGGCCTTGGCCACCTTCCAGTTGAATGAGTTTGAGTTGTCCAGTATTGTCACCTCCTCGGAGTCGTTCAGAGTGTTCTGGTGGGAGAGAATAGAATGCATAGTGAGCATAGGATGCATCAGTGAGCATAGGATGCATAGTGAGCATAGGATGCATAGTGAGCATAAGATGCATAGTGAGCATAGAATGAATCAGTGAGCATAGAATGAATCAGTGAGCATAGAATGCATAGTGAGCATAGAATGCATAGTGAGCATACGATGCATAGTGAGCATAGGATGCATAGTGAGCATAGGATGCATAGTGAGCATAAGATGCATAGTGAGCATAAGATGCATAGTGAGCATAAGATGCATAGTGAGCATAGGATGCATCAGTGAGCATAGGATGCATAGTAAGTGAACATCGGAACATGCATATCCCACTGCAGACCAACATTGCAGACCCCACACTGCAGACCCCACACTGCAGACGTCACATTGCAGACCCCACACTGCAGACCCCCCACTGCAGACGTCACATTGCAGACCCCACACTGCAGACCCCACACTGCAGACGTCACATTGCAGACCCCACACTGCAGACCCCCCACTGCAGACGTCACACTGCAGACCCAAGATTGCAGACCCCACACTGCAGACCCCACATTGCAGACCTCAACTGCAGACCCCAACTGCAGACCTCACACTGCAGACGTCACACTGCAGACCCAAGATTGCAGACCCCACACTGCAGACCCCACACTGCAGACCCCAGATACGCATAAGCAAGCAAACCTCTCCATCGTCGAAACGGAAAATATTTCTGGCCGGATAGCCAACATCCACTGGCTGGCAGCGGCGGTACAGCGGCACCACGCTGTGACTCTTCGACATCAGCTGGTCGGTGCGCTGTGACAGCAGCAGCAGCTGTGAGTAGTTGTCCTGAAGAAAAGAGAAATATTTTTTAGGTTTCACGCCTTGATACCAGTACACCTATTACAAGTCATCATTGCAAGTGGAGGTAAAAAGGTTTCCGACGTATAATGATGAGGACTGTGGATGGTAAAGTTATTTATTGGATTCTCACCCATCAGGGCCAACCCCCAACAGAGAGTGTTGTACATGCCTGAAGGTAAGAAAGTCAAAGGGCTGCTTGTACACCCTTTGTGAGCCCGTGTGCACGAGGGCGTGCCTCAACTCTGGTTGTGAGAGGATTTCGTACTCACAACCCTTCTGTGAATATTTCTTGTCTTTTTTCGCTGGACCATGAGCATTGGAGGAGGCCGCAACCCCTAAAGGGCGCTGCGATATACAGTGTCTTCGTGGGCGCCCCTGCCACTGTCTTCTGGGCCAGTGCAGCTCGTATGCCACATCCAACAGATGGCAAAAGTTAGTTATGGAGGGACAGCGGCCCGTTGGTCTTCCTCTGCGTTCCTCCACTGTATTTGCCTGCCGACGCTTTGACACGAAATCCAATTTAATCCCATTTATCCCCTGCATTTTTCCGCAATCACAGAAGAAACTCACACTCAAGACCGTGTTCATTCGCTGCATAGAGCTCAGCTGTCCTGTTGGCGGAATCGAACCAACGACTTGAGCGTTAGCCAGATTTCGCGAGTTGATCACCTCTTCTAGCTCGTTGGCTTCGTGATAGAACCATTGATAATCCGCCGAATTCTTCAGGTGCAGCTGGGTCAGCTCGCCGAGCCGAGTCACCCATTCCCAGGTCTGCGACACCTCGTTGCTGAGTTGCTGAAGTTTTGGGTTTAAGCAAACGCTTTGCAGGATTGATAGCTCTTATATAGTAAAAAGAAAGTCTGGGAAGTGACGTTTTGGGGAATAGTTAAAGAAAATTAATGATTTATCATACACCTGAGCACCGGAGTTATCTTATGTAAGCTATTGCATGGTTTTTGTCCTAAAAATCGATATATTCAATGCAACCCTGACTTTCTAGTCATCACTACTTGTAGTTCTGTGCTTTGCTCAGGCTTTTTTGCAAGTTCAACAAGCCAGTTTTTATGATATGCTACCACCGCGGCAATAAAGCAAATTTTTATGGCGAAATTTGAATTTTTGCATCTCTCAAGTGTATTCTTTCTGGGCTTTGAGCTTTGTAACTTTACAATAATACCTCGTACTTTTCGAAACTTGTCAAGCTTGTGAGTGGATTTTGAACGAAGCACTATTTAAGTATTTCGCACCTTTTTCTCCAATAGTTCCGTGTTGTCACGCTGGGACAGAGCGATGGCTTGGCCCTCCACTTGGCGGCAGCACTCGGCTAGGTTGCTTTCAAGGCTGGAGATCTGTCTCAGGTAGGCGATAGCGTCCTTGTTGATTGACACTTGGCCGCGAGCCTGCTGCAGCTTCTGCGCTTCGGACGATGAAGCGATCGCCAGCTGCTCTTCTAGGCTGGCAATCTTGGCAAGGAGCGACTCCTGCGTTCGGCTCTGGTGCAGCAGGGCTTGCTGGCTGCAGCCCAGTCGCGGCGAGGCGATCACGTCAGCGTTGGCCGTCAGCCAGGCTTGCGCCGCCTCGATTACATCGGGGTTGTCTGGCGTCTCCAGCGAAGCCATCGTTTGACAATGGCTGGAAAAGCGATGGAGGCGGTGAGGCGTTCTTGATTCACGTTTCAGATACAAGATTGACAGCTTTTGGTAGATAAACACGCGTGTCTATCTTTGTTGGCTGCCTTCTGGGACTATTTGATAAGTGTTCTTTCTGTGGCGTGGAATGCGCTGGGGGGTTCATTCTGGAGCTCGACATGCACTGTGGTTCATTCTGGAGTGTGACAATGCCCTGGGGGTTCATTCTGGGGATGTGACGATTCCCTGGGCGTTTATTCTGGGGATGTGACAATGCTCTGGGCGTTTATTCTGGGGATGTGACAATGCTCTGGGGGGTTCATTCTGGGGATGTGACAATGCTCTGGGCGTTTATTCTGGGGATGTGACAATGCTCTGGGGGATCCATTCTGGGGATGTGACAATGCCCTGGGCGTTTATTCTGGGGATGTGACGATTCCCTGGGCGTTTATTCTGGGGATGTGACGATTCCCTGGGCGTTTATTCTGGGGATGTGACAATGCTCTGGGGGATCCATTCTGGCGATGTGACAATGCTCTGGGGGATCCATTCTGGCGATGTTACAATGCTCTGGGGGATTCATTCTGGCGATGTGACAATGCTCTGGGGTATCCATTCTGGCGATGTGACAATGCGCTGGGGAGTTCATTCTGGGGATGTGATAATGCGCTAATTAAATATACAATGTGTAGCATGTAAATAATCTGAATTCAAAACTTCAAATTGTTTCAGTAAGGAATAACTTGAAAACTTACCTCACAAAAAATTAAAAGAAATTGAACCTTTTTGAAACTGTTTTGCAATTGAATGCTTGCAGGGTTTGAAACTGTTAGCAGAGTTTTTAGTATTGAAGTTAATGCCTTGCCTTGTATTCGGGGCTTGGTAAGGCTGCTTTTATGCTTGACAGACTCTGAACAGCTTCTCAATTTTATTCTGTCTGTCCGCCTGAGACTCTGAGCTCAACTACACACTCCAGAGAAAGAGAGAGAGAGAGAGAGAGAGAGAGAGAGAGAGAGAGAGAGAGAGACCTGCAACTTAAACGATCCATAAAATTCTACATGTAAATCTCTATTGTATTCACTGGTCCACGGAGTCTCCTGTCTGCCTATGAGTAAATACGCTATTGAAGCCCAGAGCTGTCTACATCAATAGAGGTGCACAAACTTCACGGCGAAACGTGCTCTCAGCAAAATGCGCGGGCAACTTGCTGGATCAGGTGAGATGGAGACAGACAGAGAGACAGATAGAGAGAGAATAAAAGTTTCCTTTGGGTAGGAGCGGGTCATCAGAACTGCTGCAAGACGGGCGTAGAAAGGCAAAGAAAATTGCAGAAGAAAAAACTTTGAGCATTTTGGCAGAAAAAAACGGCAAGAGTGAGCACTGACCAATCGGTCAAAGGTATTTGGCTGCATGGTTTAAATCCAAGCAAAAGCTCCTAAAGCTTGCAGGTTGATGAGTGCAATTCTACACTTCACTTTAGCTCCTGTAGACAGACATTATTTACTCTGGTTTGCAGCCACTGCTGGATTATAAAGATGTGAGCTATAAAAAGTTAACCAGACAAGGGAAACATAGGAGAACTGAAGTAAAAGGATGCCATACTTAGGCATTCCAAACTTGGGATTATTTAGGGAATTAATTTTTTAGGGATTTGGTATCCGTCGGGATCCCGAAATTTCATGGCTTTAATGTCGGGATCGTTCCGTCCGGAGTAGAACATTCTTTTCATTGCGGTACCAGCGTATTTTTAGAATTTTTATAATATAATAAAATTACTCGTAGATTAATTGATTAATGGCCAGATGTGCAACCGACAGCTCAGCCGCAGCTATTGCGCGGCGCATCTGAAGGCTGCGTACGGCTGTTCAGTCCAAGGACTGGGGGGGGGGGGTCGCCACACACCCTCAATTACCCCAGTTAATGCTGGCACCCATTTTACAGCTGGGTGAACTGAAGCATTGCACAGTCAAGTGTCTTGCTCAAGGTGAAGGACACAAATTGTTCCGAGTGGGTCATGAATCGAACCCCCGACTTTCCAGTCGTGATTCCGACGCTCTAACCACTAAACTACAACCCCTAGATTCGTAGAATCTTTATTTTTCAGCATTTTTATTGAATTGTAAAAGTTTTATTTAAAACCATTTCTGCCCCCTCAAGCCTGTGCACTCACTCTGAGAAAACCGGTTGGCTGCAGAGCAGCCATAGACATCTGGGTCCGCCCAAAGCAGCCACAGCATTCACTCTTTGAAAACCCACTGGCTGCAGAGCAGCCATAGACATCTGGGTCCGCCCAAAGCAGCCACAGCATTCACTCTTTGAAAACCCACTGGCAGCAGAGCAGCCATAGACATCTGGGTCCGCCCAAAGCAGCCACAGCATTCACTCTTTGAAAACCCACTGGCAGCAGAGCAGCCATAAACATCTGGGTCCGCCCAAAGCAGCCACAGCATTCACTCTTTGAAAACCCACTGGCAGCAGAGCAGCCATAGACATCTGGGTCCGCCCAAAGCAGCCACAGCATTCACTCTTTGAAAACCCACTGGCAGCAGAGCAGCCATAGACATCTGGGTCCGCCCAAAGCAGCCACAGCATTCACTCTTTGAAAACCCACTGGCAGCAGAGCAGCCATAGACATCTGGGTCCGCCCAAAGCAGCCACAGCATTCACTCTTTGAAAACCCACTGGCAGCAGAGCAGCCATAGACATCTGGGTCCGCCCAAAGCAGCCACAGCATTCACTCTTTGAAAACCCACTGGCAGCAGAGCAGCCATAGACATCTGGGTCCGCCCAAAGCAGCCACAGCATTCACTCTTTGAAAACCCACTGGCAGCAGAGCAGCCATAGACATCTGGGTCCGCCCAAAGCAGCCACAGCATTCACTCTTTGAAAACCCACTGGCAGCAGAGCAGCCATAGACATCTGGGTCCGCCCAAAGCAGCCACAGCATTCACTCTTTGAAAACCCACTGGCAGCAGAGCAGCCATAGACATCTGGGTCCGCCCAAAGCAACCACAGCATTCACTCTTTGAAAACCCACTGGCAGCAGAGCAGCCATAGATTCACTAGATGCGCTGTATAAAAATGAGTGCTATTTCTTTGATGGCTGCTCTGCAGCCACAGTGGGTTTTCTCAAAGTGAGTTGCAGGGTGCCGCTGGTCCTGGCCACAGACAGCTGTGGCGGTGGGTATTCCGCGTATGGCAGATGGCTGCAGAGCAGCCAGCGGGTTTGAGGGTGTTAAAAGAGAACAAAGTCTGTAGCATTTGCTTTTTCGCAGTGGTCCTAGTGGTTGCCATTTTTTTAGTATTCTAGACATAAACTGACAATCAACTCAAACCGAAAAAATTTCATACTATAGAAGTACATTTTAGGTACATACCTACAATTAAAAGTATCTACAAACCGGAAAATCTATCATAGACATAAAGAATTTAGAATAGAAAATATTGGAGGTGTGGGAAGCCCCACATTCTTCACCATAGATCAGCTTTATCAAGGATTCATCACTACTCGATTCATTACCTCGATCCTAACCTAAGCTCCTCAGCTTAAACACAGTTTGATTTGATTTGCCTAATACAAAATGTCAAAAGAAGGACGCATCAATCAATAAATCTGCAGTGTAGAAGAACAGCAAATGATGGAACGGACAGGCCATCGGAGTCTGGTTGGAGTCGGACCTCGGACGTTCAAATCGCCAACCCATCGGCTGTTCTGGCTCCAAAATGCTACGCGAGGCGGAAAAAAGACTAAGCCGACGACCGCGGTGGTTGTCAATAACTACTCTGCCATTATTAACAATTGATTTTAAGTACGCTACATCATGTCTCCCTTAAAGTGAGACTGGAACAAACTAGATATTCGTTGACTTTGCGTCGCCTTCAAACTCGTATTTACTTTTTCATGCATATTGGGCTTTAAAAAATATTTTATGTCTATGGTAAAAATACATCCCGACAAAGACCATCGTAGGGGTTTAATGTAAATTTAGCTAGCCTTAGCTAGAGAATACAACTCATTCAAAGTAGTTTGTTTGTGTGCTCAGTTTGCAATTACTAGATTTATTTTGTTTTACTATTACTTTGGTCAAATTCTAGTCGATGAGTAACGTATGTAATTGATAATTACGGATAATCAATATTGATTTCTATAGCTTAGACACGCGCGGTTTGATAATTAAGAGAAGCCCGGGTCTGCTAATGTCAACTCCCCCCCCACGGGGCTTGAGCCTTCAGATTCGAACCTAACCCAAGTCGACACCCCTTCGGCTGGGCCAATCAGTGAGCGCCTGGCTTGATCGGTGCGGCTTTCTGCGGACCTGCGGCAGGACCAAGGCTCAAGCGAAGGACGAAAAATCTGAACTAGTACGAGGTTTATTTAAAATGTCAGTGACCTCATATCTCAGCTTTGACTAGCCACTTTGACTTGATTTTTTACCACTTTGTATAGCAGCATGTTATGACTATAATGAGTAAAAATCAGTAAAAATCACTGACACGTTTCAGCGCAAGCAGCCGTTCAAGTTTCGTCCTCTTCTATCGTTCTGCGTTCCAGCTTGACCATGAATAGAGCTGATGCATTTGTGTGTGACATGGCCAAAGCAGGTTATGCAATGAAGGAAATCAAGGAGGCCCTGTACAAAGCCCACAAAGTCGGAGAGACAGATCTGCCGCCTAATTTGACAGGTGAAAGAGGGAGTTGGCACCAAAGGCCAGCGGAAGTTCAACCCGAAGAAGACCAAACGCTCGGTCAGACAATCACTCCTGTTCAGACAGCAGTGGAGTCGAGCCGTCGTGTGAAAATTGAGGAATTGGCAGCCGAATTCAGCTTCTCGTTGGACCTGTCAGCTATTTGATCCTCCTCAAAGATTTTGACCTGGCAGAGCAGTAACGGTTTTCCATAGGGATAATGTCCGTCGATGATTAGGTCCGTTCAACAGAAAGCGTGAGGAATTTTCTGGAGAGATACTTGATCCATTTACTTCCTCATCTGCTGTACTTGCCAGATTTGGCTCCCGGATACTTCTGGCTCTTTCGTAAAGCAAAACAAGAGTTATCTGTCATCCAGCTTGCTGACAACTCAGTCAGTAACGAGTTGGAACGGGTTATGCGAGGTCTCCCAGCAGAAGCCTTTGCCCTGGCCTTCAGGAAGTGGATAGATCCCTGCGAAAAGTGCATCGAACTCGAGGGAGACTATGTTGAAAAAGTGTGAAAATAGAATTGCGTACCTGCTCAGGAAGCTGAAATATAAGGTCACTGACATTTGCTTTTGAATACACCTCGTATAAGGACTGAGGACTGAGGAGATACATACTGTATTTCAGATTTACATGTATGTAAGATACATGTCAAATGCATGACGATTCCGGAGGTGTCCGGAGGTGTCAGGGGTTGTACCTGGAATCTCCAGTAGGTTCATTGTTACACGGACGGATCCATCAAAGACGGCTACGCCGGCTTCGAGGTCTGCATCATCATCAACGGCCGCGTCATTGCCACGCATGCCCAGAACACTGGCAGACTCTCCACGGTCTTCCAGAACGAAGTCCTTGCTATCAGCTCCTGCGCCGCAAAACTGAATGCTAAGGGTACGAGAGGAGAGACTATCGTCATCCACTCTGAGGCAAATTCAAGGATACCGGAGGCAGATTAAAGGATACTGAAGGCAGATTCAAGGATACTGAAGGCAGATTCAAGGATACTGAAGGCAGATTCAAGGATACTGGAGGCAGATTCAAGGATACTGAAGGCAGATTCAAGGATACTGGAGGCAGATTCAAGGATACTGAAGGAAGATTCAAGGATACTGAAGGCAGATTCAAGGATACTGGAGGCAGATTCAAGGATACTGAAGGCACATTCAAGGATCAAAGAGGCAGATTCAATGCTAAGGGAGCAAAGGGATATGAGTTAAAAAGAGTAAAATTCCAAAAATTTTCAAGTTAAGAACTTCATGTCGGTTAATTGGCTCAATGGGGCCTTATATTTACTAAAAATGAAGTCATACAGGTTAAGCTGGCATTCTAGATTCTGGCGCCAAAAGCATAACTTTGATAAATTTGCTATCAGGTAACTAAATACGAAAAAGCTGAAGAGAGAAATATGTTATTAGAAAAAGCACTAATAAGCTTTTGTTATAAGTAGATGGGTGAAAAATATCAGGGCACACGAGGGCGAATGTTAGACTTAATCATTTATAATCAAAATCACTCTATAGATTAGCAGGTTAAAAACTTTTGGTCGGGTAGCCAACATTTTTATCTAGTCAATATTCAAAATAAAAACAGTGCAGCTGCTAAAAATACAATTCTGTTTACTTCTTCGTTGGCTACTGATATTGTCGCAGGCCCTGTTTCATAGATTCTACAGTTTTTATCAATTTCGGGAATACTTTATTCAATTAACGATTTTGTCATTTAACTTTTTGGTAAAAGCTTGTCACTTGTGAGGGCTTGTCATTTGTCAAGGCTTGTCATTTGTCAGGGCTTGTCACTTGTCAGGGCTTGTCACTTGTCAGGGCTTGTCACTTGTCAGGGCTTGTCACTTGTCAGGGCTTGTCACTTGTCAGGGCTTGTCACTTGTCAGGGCTTGTCAGTTGTCAGGGCTTGTCACTTGTCAGGGCTTGTCAGTTGTCAGGGCTTGTCAGTTGTCAGGGCTTGTCACTTGTCAGGGCTTGTCACTTGTAGGGCTTAAAATATTCAATTTTAACCTAACTGTTTCATCTCTAGCAGCACTGCGGCAGAAAAGAAATATTAGTGCAGACAGATAAGCGTTCAAGATTATCGGGTTACCAGATATTCGATCCAAGTGCTGAATAAAGCTACAAAAATATAATACAATGTTCGCAAATGATTGATCATATCGAATTAGTCAAATCCTTCGAAAACACCATCGTCGCTGCGCAAATCCAGCTGTGAACCACGCGGAGTCCGGCTCCAGGTCAACCTGGCCGTAATTGGCACACCCAGCTGGGCCCGAGCACTGCTGACGGAGTCAGTCGATCCCAATGCGGTTCGTTCGCGTCTTGTTACACCCAGCTGGGCCCGGGCACTGCTGACGGAGTCGGTCGATTCCAATGCAGTTCCTTCGCGCCTTGTTACACCCAGCTGGGCCCAAGCACTGCTGACGGAGTCAGTCGGTCCCAATGCGGTTCCTTCGCGCCTTGTTACACCCAGCTGGGTCCAAGCACTGCTGACGGAGTCAGTCGGTCCCAATGCGGTTCGTTCATGCCTTGTTACACCCAGCTGGGCCCGGGCACTGCTGACGGAGTCGGTCGATTCCAATGCAGTTCCTTCGCGCCTTGTTACACCCAGCTGGGCCCGGGCACTGCTGACGGAGTCGGTCGATTCCAATGCAGCTCCTTCGCGCCTTGTTACACCCAGCTGGGTCCGAGCACTGCTGACGGAGTCGGTCGATTCCAATGCAGTTCCTTCGCGCCTTGTTACACCCAGCTGGGTCCGAGCACTGCTGACGGAGTCGGTCGATTCCAATTCAGTTCCTTCGCGCCTTGTTACACCCAGCTGGGTCCGAGCACTGCTGACGGAGTCAGTCGATCCCAATGCGCTTCGTTCGCGTCTTGTTACGCTGGCTTCTAGACGGGCGTGCGGCGCTGACACAGTCTCCGGCTTAACTGACACTAAAATACTGTTTAACTGCACCTCGTAGCAACAGCCGCTACTCGAAACGAACGAAGCCGACTCATTTGGGACAATTGAGGCGTCGAATTTCAGTATGGCGGCGCGAAACTCCTTGGACTCCTCGATGCAGGCATGGGTGCTGCAAATTTCCTTAGCGGCAAAACTCTCCCAGTGGCTTCCAGAAGATCTTATCAAAACCTGATCCTGCTTTCTTACGCTAGCACTTCCGGTTTCGAACAACCATAACGATCCGCTGTTCTTTGAGAGCACTCTATAGTTAGCCTTAACAATGGCTTCATCAGTGATAGCTCGGACAGAAACATAACTATCCCGAACAGGGACCTCTAAAGCCGCTTCGCAAAATCCAAATTCGTTGCTATTACAACAGCGAATACCAGCGTCGGAGGTAAAGGATTCTTTGTGACAACCCGTGGCACGCAGCTCAGGAAGAGCCTTAACAAAAGATTCCACGTATTTCCTTCCAAAAACACACGAGCCTTCAACCGATTCAAAACAAAGCGAACCTTCAAATGACACAACTTTTGGTATGTAACAAGCCTTAATTCCATTTCCAATCATAACCACTTTCTTCGACATATCGACACACACCGAAGAATTCTTAGCTTTAACTTCTGCTCGAGCCGAGCTATGCTCGAAGGAGAACTCAAGCGAGCTGGCGCACGCTTCCAGTTTCGGCTCGTCCTTGTATCTCATGCCGCCGTCGGCTGTGAGCACTTCGTCGAACGCTCCCATGGCTCCGACTGGCTGATTGACTTGTACAGAAGCCTCTTTGACGATGGACGCAGCTCGAGCCGAGCCATGCTCGAAGGAGAACTCGAGCGAGCTGGCGCACGCTTCCAGTTTCGGCTCGTCCTTGTATCTCATGCCGCCGTCGGCTGTGAGCACTTCGTCGAACGCTCCCATGGCTCCGACTGGCTGATTGACTTGTACAGAAGCCTCTTTGACGACGGACGCTGCTCGAGCCGAGCCATGCTCGAAGGAGAACTCGAGCGAGCTGGCGCACGCTTCCAGTTTCGGCTCGTCCTTGTATCTCATGCCCCCGTCGGCCGTAAGGATTTGCTCACAAGAGCCCATTTCAGAAACGGCCTGCTTTACTTGTATGCCAGCGGCTTCGTACTCGAGCTCAAGCGAGCTGGCGCATGCTTCCAGTTTCGGCTCGTCCTTGTATCTCATGCCGCCGTCGGCTGTGAGCACTTCGTCGAACGCTCCCATGGCTCCGACTGGCTGATTGACTTGTACAGAAGCCTCTTTGACGATGGACGCAGCTCGAGCCGAGCCATGCTCGAAGGAGAACTCGAGCGAGCTGGCGCACGCTTCCAGTTTCGGCTCGTCCTTGTATCTCATGCCCCCGTCGGCCGTAAGGATTTGCTCACAAGAGCCCATTTCAGAAACGGCCTGCTTTACTTGTATGCCAGCGGCTTCGTACTCGAGCTCAAGCGAGCTGGCGCATGCTTCCAGTTTCGGCTCGTCCTTGTATCTCATGCCGCCGTCGGCTGTGAGCACTTCGTCGAACGCTCCCATGGCTCCGACTGGCTGATTGACTTGTACAGAAGCCTCTTTGACGATGGACGCAGCTCGAGCCGAGCCATGCTCGAAGGAGAACTCGAGCGAGCTGGCGCACGCTTCCAGTTTCGGCTCGTCCTTGTATCTCATGCCGCCGTCGGCTGTGAGCACTTCGTCGAACGCTCCCATGGCTCCGACTGGCTGATTGACTTGTACAGAAGCCTCTTTGACGACGGACGCTGCTCGAGCCGAGCCATGCTCGAAGGAGAACTCGAGCGAGCTGGCGCACGCTTCCAGTTTCGGCTCGTCCTTGTATCTCATGCCCCCGTCGGCCGTAAGGATTTGCTCACAAGAGCCCATTTCAGAAACGGCCTGCTTTACTTGTATGCCAGCGGCTTCGTACTCGAGCTCAAGCGAGCTGGCGCATGCTTCCAGTTTCGGCTCGTCCTTGTATCTCATGCCGCCGTCGGCTGTGAGCACTTCGTCGAACGCTCCCATGGCTCCGACTGGCTGATTGACTTGTACAGAAGCCTCTTTGACGACGGACGCTGCTCGAGCCGAGCCATGCTCGAAGGAGAACTCGAGCGAGCTGGCGCACGCTTCCAGTTTCGGCTCGTCCTTGTATCTCATGCCGCCGTCGGCTGTGAGCACTTCGTCGAACGCTCCCATGGCTCCGACTGGCTGATTGACTTGTACAGAAGCCTCTTTGACGACGGACGCTGCTCGAGCCGAGCCATGCTCGAAGGAGAACTCGAGCGAGCTGGCGCACGCTTCCAGTTTCGGCTCGTCCTTGTATCTCATGCCCCCGTCGGCCGTAAGGATTTGCTCACAAGAGCCCATTTCAGAAACGGCCTGCTTTACTTGTATGCCAGCGGCTTCGTACTCGAGCTCAAGCGAGCTGGCGCATGCTTCCAGTTTCGGCTCGTCCTTGTATCTCATGCCGCCGTCGGCTGTGAGCACTTCGTCGAACGCTCCCATGGCTCCGACTGGCTGATTGACTTGTACAGAAGCCTCTTTGACGACGGACGCTGCTCGAGCCGAGCCATGCTCGAAGGAGAACTCGAGCGAGCTGGCGCACGCTTCCAGTTTCGGCTCGTCCTTGTATCTCATGCCGCCGTCGGCTGTGAGCACTTCGTCGAACGCTCCCATGGCTCCGACTGGCTGATTGACTTGTACAGAAGCCTCTTTGACGACGGACGCTGCTCGAGCCGAGCCATGCTCGAAGGAGAACTCGAGCGAGCTGGCGCACGCTTCCAGTTTCGGCTCGTCCTTGTATCTCATGCCCCGTCGGCCGTAAGGATTTGCTCACAAGAGCCCATTTCAGAAACGGCCTGCTTTACTTGTATGCCAGCGGCTTCGTACTCGAGCTCAAGCGAGCTGGCGCATGCTTCCAGTTTCGGCTCGTCCTTGTATCTCATGCCGCCGTCGGCTGTGAGCACTTCGTCGAACGCTCCCATGGCTCCGACTGGCTGATTGACTTGTACAGAAGCCTCTTTGACGATGGACGCAGCTCGAGCCGAGCCATGCTCGAAGGAGAACTCGAGCGAGCTGGCGCACGCTTCCAGTTTCGGCTCGTCCTTGTATCTCATGCCGCCGTCGGCTGTGAGCACTTCGTCGAACGCTCCCATGGCTCCGACTGGCTGATTGACTTGTACAGAAGCCTCTTTGACGACGGACGCTGCTCGAGCCGAGCCATGCTCGAAGGAGAACTCGAGCGAGCTGGCGCACGCTTCCAGTTTCGGCTCGTCCTTGTATCTCATGCCCCCGTCGGCCGTAAGGATTTGCTCACAAGAGCCCATTTCAGAAACGGCCTGCTTTACTTGTATGCCAGCGGCTTCGTACTCGAGCTCAAGTGAGCTGGCGCATGCTTCCAGTTTCGGCTCGTCCTTGTATCTCATGCCGCCGTCGGCTGTGAGCACTTCGTCGAACGCTCCCATGGCTCCGACTGGCTGATTGACTTGTACAGAAGCCTCTTTGACGACGGACGCTGCTCGAGCCGAGCCATGCTCGAAGGAGAACTCGAGCGAGCTGGCGCACGCTTCCAGTTTCGGCTCGTCCTTGTATCTCATGCCCCCGTCGGCCGTAAGGATTTGCTCACAAGAGCCCATTTCAGAAACGGCCTGCTTTACTTGTATGCCAGCGGCTTCGTACTCGAGCTCAAGCGAGCTGGCGCATGCTTCCAGTTTCGGCTCGTCCTTGTATCTCATGCCGCCGTCGGCTGTGAGCACTTCGTCGAACGCTCCCATGGCTCCGACTGGCTGATTGACTTGTACAGAAGCCTCTTTGACGACGGACGCTGCTCGAGCCGAGCCATGCTCGAAGGAGAACTCGAGCGAGCTGGCGCACGCTTCCAGTTTCGGCTCGTCCTTGTATCTCATGCCCCCGTCGGCCGTAAGGATTTGCTCACAAGAGCCCATTTCAGAAACGGCCTGCTTTACTTGTATGCCAGCGGCTTCGTACTCGAGCTCAAGTGAGCTGGCGCATGCTTCCAGTTTCGGCTCGTCCTTGTATCTCATGCCGCCGTCGGCTGTGAGCACTTCGTCGAACGCTCCCATGGCTCCGACTGGCTGATTGACTTGTACAGAAGCCTCTTTGACGACGGACGCTGCTCGAGCCGAGCCATGCTCGAAGGAGAACTCGAGCGAGCTGGCGCACGCTTCCAGTTTCGGCTCGTCCTTGTATCTCATGCCCCCGTCGGCCGTAAGGATTTGCTCACAAGAGCCCATTTCAGAAACGGCCTGCTTTACTTGTATGCCAGCGGCTTCGTACTCGAGCTCAAGCGAGCTGGCGCATGCTTCCAGTTTCGGCTCGTCCTTGTATCTCATGCCGCCGTCGGCTGTGAGCACTTCGTCGAACGCTCCCATGGCTCCGACTGGCTGATTGACTTGTACAGAAGCCTCTTTGACGATGGACGCAGCTCGAGCCGAGCCATGCTCGAAGGAGAACTCGAGCGAGCTGGCGCACGCTTCCAGTTTCGGCTCGTCCTTGTATCTCATGCCGCCGTCGGCTGTGAGCACTTCGTCGAACGCTCCATGGCTCCGACTGGCTGATTGACTTGTACAGAAGCCTCTTTGACGACGGACGCTGCTCGAGCCGAGCCATGCTCGAAGGAGAACTCGAGCGAGCTGGCGCACGCTTCCAGTTTCGGCTCGTCCTTGTATCTCATGCCGCCGTCGGCTGTGAGCACTTCGTCGAACGCTCCCATGGCTCCGACTGGCTGATTGACTTGTACAGAAGCCTCTTTGACGACGGACGCTGCTCGAGCCGAGCCATGCTCGAAGGAGAACTCGAGCGAGCTGGCGCACGCTTCCAGTTTCGGCTCGTCCTTGTATCTCATGCCCCCGTCGGCCGTAAGGATTTGCTCACAAGAGCCCATTTCAGAAACGGCCTGCTTTACTTGTATGCCAGCGGCTTCGTACTCGAGCTCAAGTGAGCTGGCGCATGCTTCCAGTTTCGGCTCGTCCTTGTATCTCATGCCGCCGTCGGCTGTGAGCACTTCGTCGAACGCTCCCATGGCTCCGACTGGCTGATTGACTTGTACAGAAGCCTCTTTGACGACGGACGCTGCTCGAGCCGAGCCATGCTCGAAGGAGAACTCGAGCGAGCTGGCGCACGCTTCCAGTTTCGGCTCGTCCTTGTATCTCATGCCCCCGTCGGCCGTAAGGATTTGCTCACAAGAGCCCATTTCAGAAACGGCCTGCTTTACTTGTATGCCAGCGGCTTCGTACTCGAGCTCAAGCGAGCTGGCGCATGCTTCCAGTTTCGGCTCGTCCTTGTATCTCATGCCGCCGTCGGCTGTGAGCACTTCGTCGAACGCTCCCATGGCTCCGACTGGCTGATTGACTTGTACAGAAGCCTCTTTGACGATGGACGCAGCTCGAGCCGAGCCATGCTCGAAGGAGAACTCGAGCGAGCTGGCGCACGCTTCCAGTTTCGGCTCGTCCTTGTATCTCATGCCGCCGTCGGCTGTGAGCACTTCGTCGAACGCTCCCATGGCTCCGACTGGCTGATTGACTTGTACAGAAGCCTCTTTGACGACGGACGCTGCTCGAGCCGAGCCATGCTCGAAGGAGAACTCGAGCGAGCTGGCGCACGCTTCCAGTTTCGGCTCGTCCTTGTATCTCATGCCGCCGTCGGCTGTGAGCACTTCGTCGAACGCTCCCATGGCTCCGACTGGCTGATGGACTTGTACAGAAGCCTCTTTGACGATGGACGCAGCTCGAGCCGAGCCATGCTCGAAGGAGAACTCGAGCGAGCTGGCGCACGCTTTCAGTTTCGGCTCGTCCTTGTATCTCATGCCGCCGTCGGCTGTGAGCACTTCGTCGAACGCTCCATGGCTCCGACTGGCTGATTGACTTGTACAGAAGCCTCTTTGACGATGGACGCAGCTCGAGCCGAGCCATGCTCGAAGGAGAACTCGAGCGAGCTGGCGCACGCTTCCAGTTTCGGCTCGTCCTTGTATCTCATGCCGCCGTCGGCTGTGAGCACTTCGTCGAACGCTCCCATGGCTCCGACTGGCTGATTGACTTGTACAGAAGCCTCTTTGACGACGGACGCTGCTCGAGCCGAGCCATGCTCGAAGGAGAACTCGAGCGAGCTGGCGCACGCTTCCAGTTTCGGCTCGTCCTTGTATCTCATGCCCCCGTCGGCCGTAAGGATTTGCTCACAAGAGCCCATTTCAGAAACGGCCTGCTTTACTTGTATGCCAGCGGCTTCGTACTCGAGCTCAAGCGAGCTGGCGCATGCTTCCAGTTTCGGCTCGTCCTTGTATCTCATGCCGCCGTCGGCTGTGAGCACTTCGTCGAACGCTCCCATGGCTCCGACTGGCTGATTGACTTGTACAGAAGCCTCTTTGACGACGGACGCTGCTCGAGCCGAGCCATGCTCGAAGGAGAACTCGAGCGAGCTGGCGCACGCTTCCAGTTTCGGCTCGTCCTTGTATCTCATGCCCCCGTCGGCCGTAAGGATTTGCTCACAAGAGCCCATTTCAGAAACGGCCTGCTTTACTTGTATGCCAGCGGCTTCGTACTCGAGCTCAAGCGAGCTGGCGCATGCTTCCAGTTTCGGCTCGTCCTTGTATCTCATGCCGCCGTCGGCTGTGAGCACTTCGTCGAACGCTCCCATGGCTCCGACTGGCTGATTGACTTGTACAGAAGCCTCTTTGACGACGGACGCTGCTCGAGCCGAGCCATGCTCGAAGGAGAACTCGAGCGAGCTGGCGCACGCTTCCAGTTTCGGCTCGTCCTTGTATCTCATGCCCCCGTCGGCCGTAAGGATTTGCTCACAAGAGCCCATTTCAGAAACGGCCTGCTTTACTTGTATGCCAGCGGCTTCGTACTCGAGCTCAAGCGAGCTGGCGCATGCTTCCAGTTTCGGCTCGTCCTTGTATCTCATGCCGCCGTCGGCTGTGAGCACTTCGTCGAACGCTCCCATGGCTCCGACTGGCTGATTGACTTGTACAGAAGCCTCTTTGACGACGGACGCTGCTCGAGCCGAGCCATGCTCGAAGGAGAACTCGAGCGAGCTGGCGCACGCTTCCAGTTTCGGCTCGTCCTTGTATCTCATGCCGCCGTCGGCTGTGAGCACTTCGTCGAATGCTCCCATGGCTCCGACTGGCTGATTGACTTGTACAGAAGCCTCTTTGACGACGGACGCTGCTCGAGCCGAGCCATGCTCGAAGGAGAACTCGAGCGAGCTGGCGCACGCTTCCAGTTTCGGCTCGTCCTTGTATCTCATGCCGCCGTCGGCTGTGAGCACTTCGTCGAACGCTCCCATGGCTCCGACTGGCTGATTGACTTGTACAGAAGCCTCTTTGACGATGGACGCAGCTCGAGCCGAGCCATGCTCGAAGGAGAACTCGAGCGAGCTGGCGCACGCTTCCAGTTTCGGCTCGTCCTTGTATCTCATGCCCCCGTCGGCCGTAAGGGTTTGCTCACAAGAGCCCATTTCAGAAACGGCCTGCTTTACTTGTATGCCAGCGGCTTCGTACTCGAGCTCAAGCGAGCTGGCGCATGCTTCCAGTTTCGGCTCGTCCTTGTATCTCATGCCGCCGTCGGCTGTGAGCACTTTGTCGATCGCTCCCATGGCTCCGACTGGCTGATTGACTTGTACAGAAGCCTCTTTGACGACGGACGCTGCTCGAGCCGAGCCATGCTCGAAGGAGAACTCGAGCGAGCTGGCGCACGCTTCCAGTTTCGGCTCGTCCTTGTATCTCATGCCGCCGTCGGCTGTGAGCACTTCGTCGAACGCTCCCATGGCTCCGACTGGCTGATGGACTTGTACAGAAGCCTCTTTGACGATGGACGCAGCTCGAGCCGAGCCATGCTCGAAGGAGAACTCGAGCGAGCTGGCGCACGCTTTCAGTTTCGGCTCGTCCTTGTATCTCATGCCCCCGTCGGCCGTAAGGATTTGCTCACAAGAGCCCATTTCAGAAACGGCCTGCTTTACTTGTATGCCAGCGGCTTCGTACTCGAGCTCAAGCGAGCTGGTGTTTTCGTGAGACTGTGTTTCAAGGAAAGTTCCTGCTTCCGACAACTTTGGTTGCATTCTGATACTGATTGAACCTTCTTTTAGGGAGACTTCATGGCTTACGCTGGAGTCGCTTACGGTTCTCTTGGCTTGGACTGTACTTTCAATGTAGGGTGTTTCAACGAAGCTTTGACATTCGGCTTCCACGGTTTCCTGTTGAAAACCTACGCATGCATCAATTAATTTGGTTGGTTCTTTTGGAACGCCAGCTTTTAGCTGTTTTGCTTTTTCTGGCACTTCGATGATTTCGTCTTCAATGAAGGTGCCTGTTGCGGTGACCATGAGCGACGGTGTTGTGACCAGTACATTGCTTGTAAAGTATTCTAAGTTTACTGTCGCTGTTTCGGTGCTGCTTTTATCTATCGCGAATCGGCTCTCCGTGTCCCGCGTCAGCGATCTATCCGCAGGCTTACAAGCAATGCTGGCCTCGATTGTGCGCTGGCGACCAATAGCATTCCCATCGGCAAAAGCTCGTTCGAAACGAAGCTCCGTCGTCGCCAATGTCGGTAGTTCGGTTTGACAATCAACACCGACTGTCTCTATCATTGGTTGCCTTGACGTCGCAACCTTGAAGCTTTGCCGACTGTCCAGCTGATCTGTTGACTCTTCGTCTTTGGCTACTGTCCAATCAGCTGACGTTGCGTTGACAATCGGATGAGGGCACTTCTGTCTAAGATATTCCTTCACTTCCTCCTCGTTTTCTTCAATGTAACTGTAAACTATGCTAACAGTTTCGGCGCTGTGCGTTGGTTGAACACTTTTCTGATGGGCGTTGCTTGAAAATGCGTCCACATGCTTTGACCAGTCTTTGTCTTTGTCTTTATCTCTATCAGTCGCCACGTCGGTTTGAGTGGCGCAGCTTGTGACTGACTTGCTGCTGGGCCAGTGCTCGCTAAGCCTGGAGTGCTGAACAGTCTCCGACATTAAGTTGTACGTGAGCATGTCACGTCTGTCTGCCTCCCAACCAGGCCTGCGCTCGTTACTGACGTCTCTGTCGAGTCGCGAAGCTACTGCTTCCTATAAAATTTCATTGGTTTCGCTTTAGTTTCCTCAGAAAATCTATATTTTTGAGCTTGATTTTTACGTACCAGAACATCGCTTTGCCTAGCGGACGAGGCTCTCGATAGAGGACTGTGGAACTGCCATTCGTCTATTCTAGCCTGAAGCTCTTCTATTTGGGACATGCTGTCGCTCTGGAACTGGCTGTAAGAGTTTTGATAGACAAATTTAAGAGGCCATAATAAGCTCACTGACTACTAAGAACTACTGAGAACTATCTGAGAACTACTGAGAACTACTGAGAACTACTGAGAGTTACGGAGAACTATTGAGAATTACTGAGAACTATTGAGAACTACTGAGAACTACTGAGAACTACTGAAAACTACTGAGAACTACTGAGAACTACTGAGAACTACTGAGAACTACTGAGAACTACTGAGAACTACTGAGAACTACTGAGAACTACTGAGAACTACTAAGAACTACTGAGAACTACTGAGAATTTGAGCTCCTACGGCAGCTCGATGCTAAGAATTACTCGAAGACAGCAAGGTGGTAGCTTAGTACTAACCAACTTTGGTTAACTTTGAAACAATAGGACTGCTCGTCAACCGAAACAATTACCCAGATAGAAAGCAACGCGAAGGCTTTTTTCAAGCTTACTTCATAGCGCTGAATTCCGACAGCACATTAGTAGTCTCTTTCAACAGAGTCCGTTGATCCGGGGTGGAAAAATCGACCTGCTCCCTCAGGTGCTTCCAGTGTTTTAGGTGGTCCATCAGTTTCTGCAGCAACGATTTTTGTCGCGATAGCTCACTCTCTCGGACAGCGCTCTGCTCCTCGGAGTCTGATTCGAAATTCGGGATTTTATTGCTTGTTGTTTAACACTGAAGACTGTTACTAATAGGTAATGTGCTGCAAATTTATTCTGTTTACTTTTATTTAAAATGGCCTAGATTTTTTTATTGGTTACAAATTTTTATATCTGAAGGAACAGTCACACCAGGAATCCAACTTGGCATCAGATTCTATTCAGAAATGGCGTTCACCATCAGATCTGATTCAGAAATGGCGTTCACCATCAGATCTGATTCAGAAATGGCGTTCACCATCAGATCTGATTCAGAAATGGCGTTCACCATCAGATCTGATTCAGAAATGGCGTTCACCATCTGATCTGATTCAGAAATGGCGTTCACCATCTGATCTGATTCAGAAATGGCGTTCACCATCTGATCTGATTCAGAAATGGCGTTCACCATCAGATCTGATTCAGAAATGGCGTTCACCATCAGATCTGATTCAGAAATGGCGTTCACCATCAGAAATGGCATTCACCATCAGATCTGATTCAGAAATGGCGTTCACCATCAGATCTGATTCAGAAATGGCGTTCACCATCAGATCTGATTCAGAAATGGCGTTCACCATCAGATCTGATTCAGAAATGGCGTTCACCATCAGATCTGATTCAGAAATGGCGTTCACCATCTGATCTGATTCAGAAATAGCGTTCACCATCAGATCTGATTCAGAAATGGCGTTCACCATCTGATCTGATTCAGAAATGGCGTTCACCATCAGATCTGATTCAGAAATGGCGTTCACCATCAGATCTGATTCAGAAATGGCGTTCACCATCAGAAATGGCATTCACCATCAGATCTGATTCAGAAATGGCGTTCACCATCTGATCTGATTCAGAAATAGCGTTCACCATCAGATCTGATTCAGAAATGGCGTTCACCATCAGACCCGATTCAGAAATGGCGTTCACCATCAGAAATGGCATTCACCATCAGATCTGATTCAGAAATGGCGTTCACCATCAGAAATGGCATTCACCATCAGAAATGGCATTCACCATCAGAAATGGCATTAAACATCAGAAATGGCATTAAACATCAGAAATGGCATTCACCATCAGAAATGGCATTCACCATCAGAAATGGCATTCACCATCAGAAATGGCATTCACCATCAGAAATGGCATTCACCATCAGAAATGGCATTCACCATCAGAAATGGCATTAAACATCAGAAATGGCATTCACCATCAAAAATGGCATTCACCATCAGAAATGGCATTCACCATCAGAAATGGCATTCACCATCAGAAATGGCATTCACCATCAGAAATGGCATTAAACATCAGAAATGGCATTCACCATCAAAAATGGCATTCACCATCAGAAATGGCATTCACCATCAGAAATGGCATTCACCATCAGAAATGGCATTCACCATCAGAAATGGCATTCACCATCAGAAATGGCATTCACCATCAGAAATGGCATTCACCATCAGAAATGGCATTCACCATCAGAAATGGCATTCACCATCAGAAATGGCATTCACCATCAGAAATGGCATTCACCATCAGAAATGGCATTCACCATCAGAAATGGCATGCATAATCAGAAATTACATTCACCATCAGAAATGGCATTCACCATCAGAAATGGCATTCACCATCAGAAATGGCATTCACCATCAGAAATGGCATGCATAATCAGAAATTACATTCACTATCAGGTTCCATTCAGAAATGGCACCCACACCCAGATCCGAAAAAGATACGATAACGATAAATATTGTCATGAAAAACTGAGCACGTGGTCTCAGCAGCTCACCGCAGGCGACAAGATTATTACGAACAACTCGCAGCGCATTCATCAACTGCTGTCGACCTTCGACGTCGATCAGGATGTCACCAGAGGCTCGTTCCAGGTGGTTCAGAAACTCCCGAACTTGAGGCAACAGTTTAGAGAACACGGGCTGAAATTTCCAAGCGTATCAATTGTTGTTTTCTACATGATTTATAAACACTACTGGCTAAATATCAAGGACTTACCACTGAACCGTGGCCGAGGCTTCGCAAATAGGCGGTGTAACAGCTGACCAGCCAGGCCCTGGATTTGCTGAGCAGGGCCGCCCACGCGTTCAACAACTTCTTGCGAATGCTGAAATGCATTACATGGATACAAAGTACGCCTTGAGGTGATTCCAATTCAGACATGCTATGCCCAATCATATTCTGTAATCTAACGTGAACTATAGAACATTTTTTTCTATCTGGAATGCGCAGCGCATGGCTTGTGCGACAGTAAATATCCCATTTCATAAACACCAATGAAATGGGATCATTATATAGGAAACATGCACATGAATATATTAGCGTTCAGGGCTCATCCGCCTCCTCCCAGCTCACCTTCTGAATTCCTAGTCTAGACTAATCCACCTAGAAGATATCCAGAGTTACGAGTCACCGATTCGACAAAAGCCAAATGACTTTTGTCCTACAAGATCTTAGGAACAAACCCAAAAAGTATCTCATCCTACAGAATCTTAGGAACAAACCCAAAAAGTATCTCATCCTACAGAATCTTAGGAACAAGCCCGCTACAGAGCATCTCATCCTACAGAATCTTAGGAGCAAGACCGCAACAGAGCATCTCATCCTACAGAATCTTAGGAACAAGCCCGCAACAGAGCATTTCATCCTACAGAATCTTAGGAGCAAGACCGCAACAGAGCATCTCATCCTACAGAATCTTAGGAACAAGCCCGCAACAGAGCATCTCATCCTACAGAATCTTAGGAGATATCCCACAACAGAGCAAACAAAAAATGAGTGTGACAGCTGATCTGAGCAAATCACCGAGGTCACTTACACGAGAGCCACTTCCCCAGACTCTGTGTCGGGTGGCGGCAGCCAGATGCAGATGCTGGGCACCTCCATCACTGTGCCGTCAGTTTTTCGCACCTTCCAGGTCAATGGCTTCGTATTGTCAAGGACCGCGACTTCTTCCGAATCCAGCAACGTGTTCTGTAGGACGAACGAACGTTGGAGTTTACAGAAAAAACTCTTGTAAACTTATAAAGACTACATTTACTCTCGTATAAACACTCATACAGTGTAAACATTCTCCTACAAGATAAATACTTGTACGATACTACATGCCTTCTTCGAATCTTATTACAGGACATTATGAAACATCATCGAATATTTTAACAGTGAATTCATTCGACGATATTCTTAAAAACTCTCCGACAGTAATAAACACTCTCCGACACTACTAAACACTCTCCGACACTACTAAACACTCTCCGACACTACTAAACACTCTCCGACACTACTAAACACACTCCAACACTACTAAACACCACCGACAATAATTAACACTCTCCGACACTACTAAACAGTCTCCGACACTACTAAACACCCTCCGGCACTACTAAACACTCTCCGACACTACTAAACACTCTCCGACACTACTAAACACTCTCCGACACTACTAAACACTCTCCGACAAATGGCACTCTCACCTCTCCGTCATCAAACCGGAAGATGTTACGTCCCGGATGAGGCGTCTCCAGCGGTTGATTGCGCCGGTAAACCGGGACAATTCGATGACTGCGCGACACGAGCTGGTCAGCTCGCTGCCATAGCATGAGGAAATTCGAAAAATTGTCCTGCAAAATAGGGAGAAAAAATAATAACATTTTTTACTTCCATAACTGTTCAATACTTTTTATATGCTATATTGCACAAACATTTAGTGCTAAAGCCCCTGGTGCTAAAGCCCCTGGTGCTAAAGCCCCTGGTGCTAAAGCCCCTGGTGCTAAAGCCCCTGGTGCTAAAGCCCCTGGTGCTAAAGCCCCTGGTGCTAAAGCCCCTGGTGCTAAAGCCCTGGTGCTAAAGCCCCTGGTGCTAAAGCCCCTGGTGCTAAAGCCCGTGGTGCTAAAGCCCCTGGTGCTAAATCCCCTGGTGCTAAAGCCCGTGGTGCTAAAGCCCGTGGTGCTAAAGCCCGTGGTGCTAAAGCCCCTGGTGCTAAAGCCCCTGGTGCTAAAGCCCCTGGTGCTAAAGCCCCTGGTGCTAAAGCCCTGGTGCTAAATCCCCTGGTGCTAAAGCCCGTGGTGCTAAAGCCCCTGGTGCTAAAGCCCCTGGTGCTAAAGCCCCTGGTGCTAAAGCCCCTGGTGCTAAAGCCCCTGGTGCTAAAGCCCCTGGTGCTAGAGCCCCTGGTGCTAAAGCCCCTGGTGCTAAAGCCCCTGGTGCTAAAGCCCCTGGTGCTAAAGCCCGTGGTGCTAAAGCCCCTGATGCTAAAGCCCCTGGTGCCATGATTTGCTACTTTCCAGTCCTACAGTTATTATGTATCCTTGGAAGATCCTCCGAATCCTTGGACTTTGGCCACTTTACAGTCGCATCAATCTCCACGTTAGAAACTCACACTCAAGACCGTGTTCATCCGCTGCATAGAGCTCAGCTGTCCTGTTGGCGGAATCGAACCAATGACTTGAGCGTTAGTCAGCTTTCGCGAGTTGATCAGTCCGTCCAGCTCGTTGGCGTCGTGGTAGAACGAGTGATAATCTGCCGAGTTCTTCAGGTGCAGCTGGGTCAGCTCGGCGAGCCGAGTCACCCATTCCCAGGTCTGCAACACCTCACTGCTGATTAGCTGTTGAATGCGAATTGTGGGGGTGATGGCCAAGCCTTTGAGTTCTTCTTCTACAGAAATTAAGTAAAAAAAGTTGCTCAATTTCCCAAGCAAGATTGAAAGAAGAGATGTACTCACAGCTGCTCAAATCCCCAAGGGCAAAGTGAAAGAAGAGATGTACTCACAGCTGCTCAAATCCCCAAGGGCAAAGTGAAAGAAGAGATGTACTCACAGCTGCTCAAATCCTCAAGGGCAAAGTGAAAGAAGAGATGTACTCACAGCTGCTCAAATCCTCAAGGGCAAAGTGAAAGAAGAGATGTACTCACAGCTGCTCAAATCCCCAAGGGCAAAGTGAAAGAAGAGATGTACTCAAAGCTGCTCAAATCCCCAAGGGCAAAGTGAAAGAAGAGATGTACTCAAAGCTGCTCAAATCCCCAAGGGCAAAGTGAAAGAAGAGATGTACTCACAGCTGCTCAAGTCCCCAAGGGCAAAGTGAAAGAAGAGATGTACTCAAAGCTGCTCAAATCCCCAAGGGCAAAGTGAAAGAAGAGATGTACTCACAGCTGCTCAAATCCCCAAGGGCAAAGTGAAAGAAGAGATGTACTCACAGCTGCTCAAATCCCCAAGGGCAAAGTGAAAGAAGAGATGTACTCAAAGCTGCTCAAATCCCCAAGGGCAAAGTGAAAGAAGAGATGTACTCACAGCTGCTCAAATCCCCAAGGGCAAAGTGAAAGAAGAGATGTACTCAAAGCTGCTCAAATCCCCAAGGGCAAAGTGAAAGAAGAGATGTACTCAAAGCTGCTCAAATCCCCAAGGGCAAAGTGAAAGAAGAGATGTACTCACAGCTGCTCAAGTCCCAAGGGCAAAGTGAAAGAAGAGATGTACTCAAAGCTGCTCAAATCCCCAAGGGCAAAGTGAAAGAAGAGATGTACTCACAGCTGCTCAAATCCCCAAGGGCAAAGTGAAAGAAGAGATGTACTCACAGCTGCTCAAATCCCCAAGGGCAAAGTGAAAGAAGAGATGTACTCAAAGCTGCTCAAATCCCCAAGGGCAAAGTGAAAGAAGAGATGTACTCAAAGCTGCTCAAATCCCCAAGGGCAAAGTGAAAGAAGAGATGTACTCAAAGCTGCTCAAATTCGCATATCCTCCTTGTCCCCCCAGTCCCCCCTAGGCGACGCCCCCCCCCAGACTCACCCTGCCGCTGCTGCTGTCGAAGCTGGAGGCCGCCGCCTGTCCTTGAGACAAGCCGATGGCCTGATCGGCAGCCCGGCGACACGACTCAGACAGGACGTCCTCGAGGCTGGCTATCTGGCGCAGGTAGGCAATGGCGCTCTGATTGCTGGCCACATCGCTCCGTGCTTTGTTGAACCGCTCGGCATAGGCGCTGCTGACTGCCGCATCGTTCAATTTGGACAGCCTGGCGTCCAACTCGTCGATTTGGTTCAGCAGAATCTTCTGGTCGATGTCCTGCTTCCGTAGGGCCTGCTGACTGCAGCCCAGCCGGCTGCTGGCGATGGAGCCGGCATGGACTGACAACCAGGCGTCGGCGGCTGCAGCGGCAGCAGCTTTCGGTGCTGCTGCACTTATCAACGAGGCCAGGTTGAATTCTGACAGGTGAGAGAATTAAATATCATAATTTAATTAGTCTCGCTTCTGGGAGGAGGACCGGTGCCGCCCACGGGCCCTGATGCATACAAATGATCACGCTATAGACGGAATTGTTCGTCAGAGATTTTGTTAGCCAAGGGGGTCATTTTGGAGCCCCAGGTACTCAAATTAGGTGTCATCTCCTCAAGTGACAACCCTGAAACGAACGGTTGTGACTAGCCCCTGAAAGGACCCTGACACACTTGTAGCGGCACCCCTGACACATTTATAGCGGCACCCCTGACACATTTATAGCGGCACCCCTGACACATTTATAGCGGCACCCCTGACACATTTATAGCGGCACCCCTGACACATTTATAGCGGCACCCCTGACATATTTATAGCGGCACCCCTGACACATTTATAGCGGCACCCCTGACACATTTATAGCGGCACCCCTGACACATTTATAGCGGCACCCCTGACACATTTATAGCGGCACCCCTGACACATTTATAGCGGCACCCCTGACACATTTATAGCGGCACCCCTGACACATTTATAGCGGCACCCCTGACACATTTATAGCGGCACCCCTGACACATTTATAGCGGCACCCCTGACACATTTATAGCGGCACCCCTGACACATTTATAGCGGCACCCCTGACACATTTATAGCGGCACCCCTGACACATTTATAGCGGCACTCCTGATACATTTTTAGTGGCCTTTCTGACACCCTATCGAGGCATCACTAAAATAACTCCTTTAAAATGGCGCTCCTGACACCTAAGTGGTGCTGACGCCCATTATAATGCACAGTCCGATTTTCAACTCACCTCTGTCAGAAGTTTATAGTCGAATTAAACTTGCTCTACCAACAAAATCTTAGATTTCGATTTTCTTTTGAAAACAGTCGATTCGTTCAGACAAGAAATATATCTATCAATAGTTTCAAAAATATTCTTAGAAAAGAATTCGCTCCAAGCGAAATGAGGGCCGGACAAATGAACTGCCCTGAGGGTTGTTCATAAATATGGAAACTCAAGCTTCTTGCTTAACCATATGCAGAGTTGAAACCCTCAGTCCAACAGGAGTGAGTGCCTCTACGAATCGCTGCGTAGTGAGACAAAAAATATAAGAATGCAAGACCACGTGAGAAAGAATAATCGAGACAGAGATTCTGGTTACAATAATGGAGAGATAGAGATTGCTTGCGATGGGTCATTCGGTAAAAAAACTGCAACCCGGCGCACTCTTCTTATTTTGCCCCCCCCCCCCCTGTCTGTCTGTCTGTCCGCGCGATAGCCACACGCAGCAACATCTTATAAAGTTTCCACCCGAAACCAGTAGTGGACGGTCGTCAAGTATTTTCTCAGCGGCCCGTGCTATTCTATAAAGCTAGGATTAGGATAAAGCTAGGATTAGGATAAAGCTAGGATTAGGATAAAGCTAGGATTAGAATAAAGCTAGGATTAGGATAAAGCTAGGATTAGGATAAAGCTAGGATTAGAATAAAGCTAGGATTAGGATAAAGCTAGGATTAGGATAAAGCTAGGATTAGGATAAAGCTAGGATTAGGATAAAGCTAGGATTAGGATAAAGCTAGGATTTGGATAAAGCTAGGATTAGGATAAAGCTAGGATTAGGATAAAGCTAGGATTAGGATAAAGCTAGGATTTGGATAAAGCTAGGATTAGGATAAAGCTAGGATTTGAATAAAGCTAGGATTAGGATAAAGCTAGGATTAGGATAAAGCTAAGATTAGGATAAAGCTAGGATTAGGATAAAGCTAGGATTAGGATAAAGCTAGGATTAGGATAAAGCTAGGATTAGGATAAAGCTAGGATTAGGATAAAGCTAGGATTAGGATTGTCAATGCTTTTTCGAGACTCTTAATTAAGGAGTTCAAGAGTGCAAAAGTTATGAATATGGATGCTATATGACACAGGGAGTCAGGAGTGAATTGAACAGCATTAAGAGTAACTCAAGGGGTGCTCCAGCTCCTAAGTCAAGAGTAAGTTCAAAGGGTCGATTGACAATCTTAAATCAATTAAATGAGTCAGGAGTCAATGAGTCAATGAGAAAAAAAAAATGAGTCAATTTTTTTAAATATTTCAGGTCTAGATCTACATGTACGAGTAAATAGTATTTCTTTGTAATTGATTCATAATTAAAACTAGCAATCTAGTGCCCCTCTTCAGGGCGCTCAATAGGCAAGGAGCAAAATTATTCATGGAAAACATTTAAAAAAGCACATTTTCTTTTCTTAAGCACATTTCCTTCTTCAGTTTTATAAATCACCTTATTCGAGTAAAATTGTCACGGACAAGGATGTTTGCTGTGAATCTCTTTCTTTTTTTCTAAAATTAGCAGAAAGACAACAAAATACAGCATTCACAAAGATAACAGACATTCCCCCTAAATAGAAAAACATCCCAAGATAGCAAGCATCCCCCAGATAGCAAGCATCCCCCCAGATAGCAAGCATCCTCCAGATAGCAAGCATCCCCCCAGACAGCAAGCATCCCCCCAGATAGCAGCAAGCATCCCCCAGATAGCAAGCATCCCCAGATAGCAAGCATCCCCCAGATAGCAAGCATCCCCCAGATAGCAAGCATCCCCAGATAGCAAGCATCCCCAGATAGCAAGCATCCCCCAGATAGCAAGCATCCCCCAGATAGCAAGCATCCTCCCAGATAGCAAGCATCCCCCAGATAGCAAGCATCCCCCAGATAGCAAGCATCCCCCCAGATAGCAAGCATCCCCAAGATAGCAAGCATCCCCAGATAGCAAGCATCCCAAGACAGCAAGCATCCCCCAGATAGCAAGCATCCCCCAGATAGCAAGCATCCCAAGACAGCAAGCATCCCCAGATAGCAAGCATCCCCAAGATAGCAAGCATCCCCCAGATAGCAAGCATCCCAAGACAAGCAAGCATCCCCCAGATAGCAAGCATCCCCCAGATAGCAAGCATCCCCAAGACAGCAAGCATCCCCCAGATAGCAAGCATCCCAAGATAGCAAGTCTCGGTTTTTTTATTGTTTTTTCAAGCATTTTCAAATATAAAAATGGTTGGCCAGGTGATCGACGCTGCTCACTGGGTCAAAGGGTGGCAACTTATCAATGTTGTTGAGTTTATATTTGAAAGCTTATGAATTAACTAATCATCAGAAAACGGCGTTCTTGGAAAAATTAACTTGATTGATAATATTATACGAAAAACTACGAGATCAATAATAAAGGTCCCATTTAGAAGCTTTTTTTTAGCCTTTAAAAGGGTTGCACACATTCTTTCATCACATGGTGTACAATAAATCAACCACGATCTTATCTTATGCTGGTGTGAACTAGCCTTGGAAAGTATTCAATAATTACTTTTTCCGACTGTAAATTTAATAGGTAGTTTAATAAAGTAAATTTACGTATTCAATAATACGTAACCTAACCTGATTCAATTATACGAACAGATAATTATTAAAACTTTTTATCTTTCTTGCAAAAACCGGCTAACAAGTGTGTGTGTGTACTTACTATTACGAGCGTACTCCACTAACTGACCTTGATAAAGACAAAGTCTAAGCTCTTTCTGATTGGCTGGGGTGGTTCTATACGTATTTGGCGGGGAGGGAGGGGTGGAAAACAATCCGCGCACGCTCTGACTTCTTTATAGACTGATAAATTTCAGCAGCCAATCAGGGCCGATCTGCCTTCAACCCATCCTCCCCCCAAAAAAACGGCATGGCAAATCGATTTATAAACATGACTGAACCTAAAATTTAGTCAATTAGAAACTTCAATCTCCAAAAAGCTGCACAATGTCCTCTGCGTTCAACTTAAGCACTCTAGCCGCCATGCAGGAGCAAAGAGTTGAGCAAGTGTCCGTGCACTTCTGGCGCTGCCAGTTGACCCGCGAGCAGCCGCGCTTTGAATGGCGCCCGGATGGGAAACCGGAAAGTGAGCACGCGGTTAAGAATGGCAACGGAGTTGAGCCAAAACCCGATGAGCACTCTAAAAACGGCAAAGATCAGAAGCAGCAGTCGGACCACGCTCACGAGGAAGATGCGGACGACGAGACCGAGGGAGTGACGCGTCATCTGCTGCACGTGACTGGCTGCGTTCTGGCGCCCAAGGCCGCCGGTATTCACCTGGTCACCGTGCGCACGGGACCACCATCGTCGACCAAGAAGCAGCCAGCAGGGGCTGAAGAAGAGGCGGACGAGAAGCTGCTGACTGCGCTGAGCGGCACGCCGATTCTGTGCATCGACCCGGCCAGCCAGCGGACCCTGGCCCTGGGCCACGAGTTCGTGCTGGAGACCGGTGTACATGCGGCTGCCAGTGGCTTCGAAGAGGCTGCTGCCACGAGTCTGCCCGCGACGCCGTCGTCGTGCACGTTCGAACTAGCCGAAGGCGACGGGCCGGTGTGGCTAACCGGTACTCACCGGGTTCACCGGGTGGTGTCGCTGATTGGCGGTGGCGACGAAGATGATGAGGAGGAGGAGGACGAAGAAGCAGAAGAGGAGGGCGAGGACGGTATGGCGGAGGAGGAAGAGGAAGACATCGACGAGGAAATGGAGGAGGATGTCGAGGAAGCAGAGGAAGAAGATGAGGAAGAGGAAGAAGAGAAGCCAAAGAAAAAGCCGGCTGCTTCAGCAAAATCAAAGGCGGCGACATCAAAAAAGCCGGCCGCCAAGCAGCAGAAGAAGCAGCCGACGGCGGCTCAACAGCGCCGCAAGCGGGTCAAGCCAGACTCCTAAAGCTGCACGCACACGAACCTCAACAAGTCAATCAACGCTAAACTAACATGTAAAAGTACGCGGTTTATTCATGACGTGTAACCGACTGAAAACTTTTTGCTTTAAATTAAAATTTTGTTTACCATTTAATTTTATACCTAAAATTATTTCTACTCCCTAAAAATATCGAATACATTTTTATTTCGAATTTCGAATTTTCTTCTAAATTAGCAAGGTCAAGGACCACGCGAGGATGCTTACTTTTATGCTGTTAAAAAGTGAATTAATTTAACTATTTTTATGCAACACTTCAAAATTTATGTTTCGAAAAATAAAAATACGTGTGCTGTACAATTTGCAAATTTGCACTTCGACGCAATTATTCGACAAAAATAGGTAATGAATTATAATTATGTTAAATTCTTGATTTTGCTTGCCTCATAAACACCCGGAGTCGAATATTAAATAGTTTATTGACAATTACATGCACCCAGCTTGAAGTAGCTTTGTCACTGACGTTGGAAAACGTATTTATTGAATATTTCAATTATGATACGATTCGGAATTCTTTAGTTTATTTGTAGGTATCTATTTGTAGTTCTTATAGTTTATTAACAATTGTACTTTACAAGTAATTTATAAAATAGTAAGGAATGAATAAGGCTATCTTAAATACGTAATTTTTAGCTACAGCCACGTTTTTACTACTGCATTAAGCTACTATAATCTCTTAAACTAAACGCCTAACTATTAAATGGAATACATGCATTAGTTACAAGGAGAGCCTTCGTCGAGAGCATATCATACAGAAGAAAAAAGTCTTTTCTATTTTAAACAAAAGTATCTAATTTTACTGAAAAAAAATAAATTCACCCATCTTTCTTTTGACTATCTATAAGTAAGAATGTACATCTTACAAATGTATAATGTCCTTCCTTGAAATTCTACGTTAAAATTTACGTTGAAATCCTTGAAATTAATTAAGTCGTTGTATATTTTGAATAAAAAATTAACATAACAAATAAAATATTTATTGTAAATTTAATGTACTATAATGCACATGTGCAATTTTAAAATATTTATTTCTGTGCAAACGTTCTATGCTATATATATTTGTTAAAAGAATGAATTATCGTGCTGAGTTAATTTAACTTATAAATTTTCCGAGAAATACAGATTTTCTATCCGATATTATCTATAGCTACGTTTTAAACAATACAATTATTGATAAGCTAAAATAAAGCAAAATACTTGTAGTAATACCTGGTATTTAAACCAATAAATGGGATCCTCTGAGCAGCCAATTCTAACCGGCAATCTTGAAGTTCACGCAGGGCCTGGTTCGTGGATACAAGCCACGGTGAGCCTTTACAAGGAGGCTCTCGTTGTGAAACCACATAACTACTCGCTTAAAAATGAGTCCTTAGCTAACTCTGAAGGGCACCGGGTAACCACTATGTTGGACAATTTTTTGTTAAGTCACGAAGTTCAGAACGATTTTACAGCTCGTAGCATTGACTACTTTGCTGAGGAATCTTCGAGCGAAATCAAGACTAAAAATGGTGAGTTTCTTCTGTGTTTGAAATTGTGACTTTTTCAATAAGCGACGCGACGGTATAAACTCCAATTTTAGCTGAAACAAAGTATCAGAAACGGCTGGTTCTGATAGACCGCGAGGATGGTGTCGGCCTGGGCCTTAGCATTAAGGGCGGTCGCGAGACTAACATGCCAGTCGTTATTAGTCGGATCTTTCCTGGGATGGCCGCTGATAAGTACGCATAATCATAATCATCAATATAGGTAATATCTCTCTATTACCCCTCCACCATCCAACTAATACACCATTCGTCCCCTCAGAACCGGTACCCTGCAGGTGGGCGACGCCATTCTATCCGTAAACGACGAGGACCTGCGCTCGACCACGCACGACGAGGCCGTCCGATCATTGAAGCGAGCCTGCCGGAACAGCCGACGTCGCAACCGCGCCATCGAACTCGAGGTGAAGCTTCTCCAGACGCTGCACCCGCCGCCGCCAGCGCTGCCGCCGACGACAGCAAAGCAGGCCGACGATGTCCAAATTCTGCCGCTTCGCCTCGCCCAACTGAGCCGCTTCGCCGATGGACCAGACGATTCGATGCGCTGCTTGGAGCTCCGTAGTCCAAGCGGTCGCCATCGATGCCACCTGCGCGCCCCCAGCGACGCTGGCGCCGACGCCTGGTTTCGTAGCGTTGAATCAGCGGTGGAAGCCCTGACCGACGACTGGGCGATCGCGGCGGCGGCGACAAGCGACAGGTCGGCGGGACCTCTCCGAGCCGGCTGGCTGAAGGAGCGGTTGGCAGCAGCCAGTCGCGTCAAAGGCCTGCCGGACTGGCGCTGGGTCTTCTGCCTGCTAGTCGAGGACCAGTTGCTCGTGTTCCCCGACGCCGCCGCGGCAGCTGACGCTGCGGCCGCAGTCAGTGTCGAAGGCCGTCTTGCTGACGCGGTTCTGCATCGGATTGACCTACTGTTCACCCGCCTGCTGCTCACGATTGCCGACGACGAAGACGGAGCAGCGCCGCGGCCGTTGCAGTTTTCCACCAGGACTGGCACCCCGCTCGGCGTCCGGACATTGAGCTTCACGGCCGAATCGGCCGCGAGTCTGGCCGGCTGGACGGCCGCCCTGTCCGAGGCCATCGCCGATGCCGCCTGCGGACAGGCGCTGACTCTGCCCTGCCGATTCGAGGGCAGCCGCTGCCGGCTGTTGTTGGACGCGGAGCTCGGCGGTTTGCGGATGTCGCTTCCAGGGGAGACCGACGACCAAGACGAAGGCGACGCCAGGCCTCTCTGGACGATGCCGTTCGAAGCTTTGAAATCGAGCTCGGACGACGGCGAACGGTTGCTCCGATTGGAGTTCGGCTGCTGCCTGGAAGATTCG